>UZAF01018442.1:0-33100 GCA_900617895.1 Haemonchus placei | reverse complement strand
CACAGCATCATCTTTGATTGGCTAACAGTCGGATTTTTGATGGGTATTTATTGCAAAGATAGAGAGCAAAAGTTCGAGAATTTCAATCAAAGGCGTAAGCACCAGTTTTAGCTGAATACCTCTTGCACTGCCCTGTTAGTCCTGTGTTAAATTTCGTGTCCAGGAAACTGCCATTTGTTCCAAAAAGGAGTGGAGAGTGAGACTTACGACAACTATCAAAGAAAGAGGGAAGCTTTCGAATTCTGTTGTGTCAAAGAGGAATTTTGAGCTCTGTTTCAGTTTCATACCCTCACTCAGCTAAACACGGAAAAACTTAAAGACTATAAGCTTTGAAAAAGGGAATAAAATTCTTCAGTTTCAACATTTCTCGGGATAGGGTGTTTGACACTAGAAGGAGGAGAGCCTGGCGTTAGCCGGGCGATCCGACTGGTAAAAAGATAAAGTCCTTGACGTTAATCATCCCGTCTGAGGGATGCGCCCTCGCACTCGACTCCCATTCAGAATGGTAGTGGCGTAACGAGTGCGTATGTGGCCTATACAATGACTTGCGGTGGCCAGCCGATGTATAAAGCGTATGTGGCCTATACAATGACTTGCGGTGGCCAGCCGATATACAAGACAGCGCTTTTATCATCTCGGACAAGTTTGGTGGCAATCAAAAAACTCCATACAAATGAAAGCAGGAACGGGCATCGATCCGGGAATCGTACTCTAACCATGCATGAGTGATCGTGCGCCATTTGCTACTACACAATGTCTGTCCTTTCCACAAAGTCATTCGAGCAAAATAGGTAATCTCACTAAATTTGGATTCGATTAGAAAGGCGAGTGCGACTTGAGGAATGTTTTGGTGAATAGCGATTCTGCATACATATTGTTGACACGAGTTCTTTATAGTCGTCATGTCTAATCACCCCGGCAAATGGTGGGAGTTAGGGAGAAACAGGAAGAAGACTAGGTGATGGTGGCCCTGAAATTCCGACACTACTCTGTTGTCGCTCTACTCAGCAGTCGCTTAGATAACCTTTCCCGGCTTATAACCAGGGTGTAGATAGGCATACCTATGACATATCAAAGTCCTTCAACCCATACCGCCTTCGTACAGCCGTCTTTCCTAGTTCTTGTTTCAAGCCCTTACCCTTCTCATGGAACGAACCTTGATAATGGAGAAATGAAGATGTCTGTTGAAAGCCTTCTTGATGTTGCTCACATTCTCCACTTGCGCTATTCCACGGACACTGATCTGTTTGCGACGGTCATAATCGGTCATCATATTTGCCCTGCAAATGAACGCTGTGATTACTCCCGATCATTTGCTTTTTTCGAGTTCGTTTAAACATTGAGAAGTCAAGTATTATGAGAGGAGGTAGACAGACCCGGCTGAGAGAGGAAAACGAAGTGTAAAAGTTTACAAAAACACTGGGCAAAAGTGCATTTTGTGAGCGACTGTTAGCGGTCTGTCCAAGAGGGAAGGCTGTAATCAGGGGAAAGAAGAGAGAGAGGAAGAAATCAGATAAGAAAAAGTCTGCCGCAGAAAGTATCGCTTTACAGTTGGACCCCACAAAAACACTCGGGGAGCGCCCATATGTAAATTGATTGCAGAAAGAAGAAAACAATCCCGAATCTGGTTGCAAACAGTAGGTAGTACATGCAAAACAATAACAGTAAGGAGTGATTAGGAGTAGTGAAAAGACCTTCGCGGTCATTAAAGCGCTTCATGCGGACAAAACGATAGCGCGATGGTGAAAGTATCCGCTGCCACCCATTTCGTCGAAAGATCACCAAACAATTGATCGTGGGAGGGAGACTGACCGACAGTAAACGCGGTGCGTTGCTTACAACACAAATTTGAAATGAAGGGATAAGTCCGTGATACTTAGAGGTGTAGGAGATGAAAGCAAAGAGGATGGTGCATGTTACTGGGTGAGCGTCCGAGACACTCGAAATGTGTTGGACGAGTCTGGCTGGAATCGATTCGCCGACTCGTCAGGCAGCCATTGCTCTCGACGATACAACAATAAGACTTGTGCACCTTCAACCGACAGCCGACGCGAAAAAAGAGCACTGACAAGATCCGAACAGGCACATTATGTAAAATAAATCTTTTGGACTCACAATTAGGCAGTTCTCTGAAGAGATCGTCAGAGAGGACTTGCAGAAGAATACTGTGGCGTGCATGTCTAGCGGCAGTCTGGCCCGCATTCATAGGAGATTCAAAGTGAAAGGCCTGCTAGTGATCTAGGTTCTCTCTTTTGTGACAACTTTTACACTCCACGGTTGGGGATAAGAAATGAATCGGCTTTCTGGAATATCCTGATTTATGGCTTGCACTTGGAAAATCAACGGCAAGAGCTTCGCCACCTTCGATATGAAGGAGGGGGGGGGGGGGGGGTGAGGAAAGATACAAACAGCACATTGAAAAGAGCCGAATCCGGAAGACATGGGTTGCTTATTTGAATCAGTTGGTGTTCTCTATGTGAGCGATCCATCTATAAAAAATCACGACCTAACCCACAGCAAGCCTAAAACAGCCGAAAACATTCTGGAGATGCGCTGGCTGATGGGGATGCCTGGATGATCTCAAAACACTCGGATAACTTCTCATGCGAGTTCAAAGCATGAAAGTAAATGTGTAATTACTACGAAACAATTTCTTAGTTCGGTTCTGGAAGACCTAGGCTACGTGAAAACTAACGCGAAGAAGCGATCAGAGGAAGGAAGTGGGACTTATGGTAAGTGCTTGCAATGGGCGTTGTGCACTGTTGGTGGGCGCGTCCTTATGCTGTTTATGATTTCACCGATGGCCAAGAATCGGAAAAAATAGCGGCCGCTGGCAGAAAAAAAGACGTTTACGCCACCGAGGCAAGCTTGGACCGCTTCACCTACAGTTACCTAACAATCTTCGGTTCAAAGGCAGCAAACAGACATGAAGAATGTTAGCTTTATTTCTGAGTTGTCAATGTTGATTCAATGTTGAATACATGGTGTAAAAATACCTCAATTATAGGTAAATTTCGTTTTTGTGTCGCACTAACACCGCGGAAACTATGTACCCTACTACCTGGCGAAGGGAAAAATAATCGCTTAGAAGGCATCTATTTCAAGCTTAATGAGTTTCTAGGGAGGCAAGGAAGAGCAAAGCTATACGGAATAATAGCATACTGCTTCAGAGCCTTAAAATGACCAGCGAGAAAGCCTTTGGCTTCTTGTCAGCGACGGTCGGTAAGGCGATGTTTACATTGTTCGGAATGATTGAGTTCAGCAGAGGGGAGTGAATCTATGAAAGGCGAGTTTGGCCCTGATGGAACAATGTCGCCTTAAGTGAATGCCAGGTCCGAGCTGAAGTTCATCCCCATTACATTTGTGGCAGAATCAGCTAGAAAAGTGAACAAACAGCAGAATGCCTCGTCCAGCAGCAGAAATCCACGCTGGTTCAGGTCTTAAGCGATTAGTCGCTACTTAGACTCGTTCATGGTGACGTCGATCTGCTATGAGGGAGCTGAAGGCGAACAGTCATGATTGCCAATCATTAACAAGAGGAGCGACTGAATGACAGTATCAACAATTGAGAGTTTTTGACCAAGGTCACCCTCAGCATTTCGCTGAAGACTGGTTTACAGAACTTATAAAACTTGATTGGATAAACATTAATAGTCTGTGGATGACGGAGTTTTGCAGAAGTTGGATCATTTCTGATCCTACTGGCAATGGTAATTACGGTAATTACAAATATCACAGTTATCATCCACATAAGAATATTTATTCCCAAAAGGGTGATCGATGAGCTTCTTTTGTGGATTACACCGATACACCATCATACATTACTTCCACGGTTTTTCTATTTTGTTTGTACTTTTACATGTAATCAAGCATCTCCATCAGCATCTTGATAAATCATCAAGTGGATAAGCAAGTAAATGAATAAACAAATGGATAACAATCTAATAAACAAGGCAATAAAGATATAGCGTAACAATAGGCTATCAGAGGTTTCAGTATGAATTGCATGCAGGTCGGGTGCCAATGGTGCCAGTGTGAGGCAGTGGCGGGAGTGGCCTACGGCACGGAATCCATTCGTACAATCGAGTATTACAAAAAAAACCCTAGCCTGACGTTTGAAGAAGGTAGCTTGGCAATTAATCGTGAAGTCTCCCTCCAGAGTGCAGATAAAGTTGCAATATCAAATATATTCGCATTTCTGCACAAGATTCATATTCGTGGTTTCTGGGAAGTCAAGGATCAGGGCGCTGTAAACTATTCATCACCATTGTGTAATAAAATCTCAGCAATGTTATTCTGTGCTGACATTACGAAGTAATTATATGAACCTCGAGCTTCAATGTGCATAACGTAGTGGTCCTTGATTTATCGGTCTTCGACAATCGTCTCATTTATGTGCTAGTGAAAATTCAATTCATTCTCTCAATAATGACTTATATATTAAGTGATTCCATAGGAAAATGGGTAGGCTTTCGATTTCATTCCCTGAGTATCAAAACCACCCATACCTCCGATACCCAAAGAAAAATTCTTAGCTGATTACAATTAACTATAACCTTTAAATCAACACTTTCAGAAAGACCCTTTCTCTCTCTGCTTCTGGTTGCTAGCCTTATGTTTAAAACAGGATTTTGTCCATGAAAATTGCATCCCTAGAGTGTTCATCTACTCTGTAGAGGGAGGAAGAAAGGGAGGAAGAGCTTTAGAGAACAGGAATGCATATTGAATGACGGGTGGATTGATCTTGGCTTCATCAAAATAAGTGGCTCGAAAAAAGTTTTTGTGGATCCTAATGGAGCAGATGTTGACCACGGTGTAATAATGCCAACTGATATGAGTTGTTCTATGCAGTGTGGCGCAAACAAGTACCTTCCGAACATCGCCAAGGTTAAAAAATGATAAGATATTCTACCAATAATCAACTTAGCCTTATCGCGAAAGTTATCTACCAGGAATGGTTTTAATGAAAAAAGACTCCATATTCATGAGGGAATTCCTTTCCCAGCACCGTAAATCATAGTATGACGGCATCTAAATGATATTTCGTTTATCAGAAAATCTCACTCTCCCCCACCTCCCCCCCCCTCCTTTGAGAGGGAATGTGGAAATGCGCATGCTTCCGCCTATTTGTAAGAACACTAGGTTCGTTGAAATCATTCAGATCTGGTTACACGACAAGGGAACGATTTCAATTCGTCCTTGATCAGTGGCATCTAAAGGTGGGCGAGACGTCGGGCAACGAATCAAATCTGCTGCTATCAGTGGCACAGAAGTTCAATAGCAGGGCGATAACAAGGATGTTGTGAACCGATTATGAAAATAAGCAAAGTGAGCTGCACTTTCAACCGTTTTTTTGAAATTGACTGAAAAATTTGTAAAAACTATGAAAAACCACCAGAGAGCACACTCCCTGGATTCTCATCTATAGATACTGCTCAGCATATATTACACCATCATCCTGCACATCTCTCTCTGAGTTTTATTATTTTAACTTTAAAATTCGCTCATTGTATTGGCATTAAAATGTTGGTTCTTACTTTAAAAAGGGTAAGGTGACTCATACTGGAAGTTTTCGGAGTCTTTTGCTATATTGAATAGAAATCTAACAACAGAATACGTGCCTGAAGATTGGGTTGTGTTCTACTGCTTGAAAACTCAATGTTCAAAGTATGAGGTTGATGCATAATTATTGCCAATTTTTTCTTTCCCTCCTTTTCTCTCGATAAAATTAAACTTTTGAATTTGGGAATTTTGTAGAATCCCTTAATAGAAATATGCCTAGAAAGTCATCTTCATATACGCCAAATTATGCTCTATTACTTCGAGAAATGTTGGAAGGCGGCTCACTCATAACGCGATCTCAACAACTTCTCGGCGATGGAACAGTCAGCCAAAGCCGAACAAGGGATGGGATCTGCTTCTACGGTCGCTCTATACACCAGGAGATACTCCTATAGATTATCACGTCAATCGCCCTTCGAAAAATTGGTTAACGAACACAACCTTCGGCGAAGTGGATGGCTTGATGGTCAACGTCAAGGCGTGATGGCCTCCAAGAATCGAAATATCTTCGCCTGTGGAATTCGACCGCCTAGCAAATGGGAAGCAGTGCTTGAAGTAGATGGTGGATATGTTCCGGAGCAATTATTTGAACATGTCTTTGCTAGATATTTCTATCGTTTCTTCAAGTAAAATTGCTGGAAAAAATCTGCAATAATTATGCATCAACCTAATATTATATTATACTTGTGCAAGCCATCAAGAAGGTGCGTACCATCTATGTTCCGCTATTTTCAGACATTTAATACGAAAACAACTGGAAAAGGCAAAGGTACGTGAAGGCAGCATCCATGATAGGCTAAATGAAGCAGTTGCTCTTAAGCTCATTGCTAAGCTTCTGGCAACTTTTTTCCTTTGCTCATCCCCTGGTGAGCTTATTCACATCGCTCTCCGTTTAAATCAACACCCAAAAACAGCTTCGATGGAACAGCTCTCATGTAAGATGTTTATCAGAAACATTGATTTAGGAAACGAACCTCAAATTGATCTGCTGATGATGTGAAATGCCTAATATTCAAAACTCAGTGTCGATTCCAGACAGCGTCTAAAATGTTTGTTTTCCGTTGCTTCTGTCAACAGCTTCATCTTTGGTGTTATCTCTTGATATTCAAAAAGAAAAATTAACTTCCCTCTCTCCAATTGAATGCAAACTGTTGGGAAATTATGAACTAAAAGAAGCACGGAAGTCATAACCATTCTAGAGCTCGGCTGAAGGCAGTCCTATAATAAATATACATGTTACATGGTTGATTGTTGACAATAAACGGCCCCGTCAACAGTGTCTCGTCTCAATGAGCAAATGCTTAACACAGCGAGCGGATGTAATCTGAAATTGGTCTCTTTGCTTACCTACCCAGACCGTAAAGAATCACAAATCCAAACGCGCACACCATCTGTCATGATAACGATCCCGCTCATCAATTTCGAGAGAGCGATTCGATAAAAGTAGTTGACATTTAACGGCCGCCTCTTGGTCTCAGAAAAGAAAACACGAATTAGCTGACTACGCAGTGGAACATAATCGGCCAAAGCTTATAAAGGAGAAACTCTGATAAGTCAGACTTTTCGAAAGCATTACTAGATTAGGAAGGTTGAAGAAATGGGGAGTGGAAGAAAAATGGTGCGAAAAAGGATTTGAAGCAGCGGAAAAGTGCTAAGGTAAAAAAGTCATCGCTTCTTGATGCACCATAAAGATTAATCTTGAACGAAGCAGCTCCAATAAATATCCGATTCTTCAAAAACTACCCAGTGGGCATTCAGTTCAATTCCCACATCAAAGTTCTCTCTTTAGCGCCTGTTTTCTTAGATAAGGCGAAAACAAATGCGGTTCTTATAAACTCGAAGAGCTCAAACATCAAGTTGGTCCAGGCGATCGTAAATATTGGCGCAAATGCAACTTCCCAACTCCTTAACATTTCAATGTAGTCAGATCTGAGGGAATATGTGATAAATCATAATAGCTATTAGGTGATGAAAAAGGTTCTTGCGTTTTTTGACACCCAATATTCAAATGCTCGCCGCGGTGTTATTTGCTATTAGATTGTTTGAGTTTTGTACCATTCTAAAGCGCATTTCTTGCTCTATACAAATATATAGCCGGTTTTGTTCTTGAGTGATTCCTGGGATTTTGGAGATGGTCGAAATCAGCATGGACAAACGACGGATCCACACCATTTCTCTTTTCCAATTCAAATTGGGCAGGAGTGGGACGGAAACGGCACGGTATATCAACGATACCTTTGGTCCAGGATACGGCGAATCAACGTACAGCACAGTGATGGTTTGAAAAATTTCGTACCATCGACGAGAGCCTGGAGGATGATAGTGGGCGGCCATCCGCCGTTGACAACGATCAATTGAGAACGTTAGTGGAAGATAATCCATGTACAACGCTGAAGGATATTGGCTCGAGATTTAGTGTCTCCAGCAGGACGGTTTGCATCCACATGCAGGAGAAAAGAAGCTTGATAAGTGGGTGCCGCATGACTGACTTGACTCAGCACCAGAAAGACCGCCGCTTCGAACTTGCCTCCGTCTTGCAACAGGAACGATCCATTTTTAGACCGTATTGTGACGTGTGATAAGAAATAGATCCTGTACGACAACTGGCGACGATCAGGCCGGGGGCTGGACAAGTATCAAGCCCCACGACATTTTCCCAAGCCGAAGCGGCATGGAAAGAAGGTCATGGTGCTGGTTTGGTGGTCTGCAGCCGGGCTGATCCACCACGCTTCATGGATCCGGGTGAAACTGTANAGTATCAAGCCCCACGACATTTTCCCAAGCCGAAGCGGCATGGAAAGAAGGTCATGGTGCTGGTTTGGTGGTCTGCAGAAGGGCTGATCCACCACGCTTCATGGATCCGGATGAAACTGTAATAGCCGAAAAGTACTGTCAAGATATTGACGGAATGCATCGAAAACTTCAGCTCATGAGCCCGCACTGGTGAATAGGAGGGGGCCAACTCTACTCCGCGACAACGCTCGGCTCCACGTCGCAGAACTTACCCTGAGAAAATTGATGGAGCTAGGCTATGATACTCTCCCACATCCACCATATTCCCCAGATCTTGCTTCCACAGACTACCATTTTTTTGAACATCTCGACGGCTTTCCAAGGAGAGATGCTTCGAAACCCAACATGATGCTGATGGGCATTCTTCGCGAATGGGATAAACAAACTATTTTTTGTGGCAAAAGTGTGTCGATTGTAATGGTTGTTATTTCGATTGATGAAGTTTTGTTTAAGCCGAGATATGTGATTTTAAGTTTGAGGCGCAAAAACGCAAGGAGAACTTTCTTCACGACCTAATAGATTTCATTCTGAATATACAGCGGTGTAATTCTTGTAGACACACGGGGGTGAAAATTTTCCATATTTTCTGCTGAAAAATGAACTTTTCCATGTTTTCTACTGGAATTATATGTATAGCAACGTCTGCAAGAAAAAGCTGCTAACCAACTATTATCTGAGCTCATTTGTTATCAACCACTGCTGATTTATTTTGATGCTTGGTGGTTCAAAATGCAAAAAGGGAAGATGAAGTGGAAACGGGAAACAGCGAGCAAACAAGGTAGACTCTATGGAAATAAAACGCAAGGGTAGAGCGGCCGAAAAGTGTACGTGGAGCATATGATGGATAATGTTCAATGGAATTGACGAGAATGAATAACAGAATCAGAATCGAAAACGGCAAAAAAAAAATGCGCTGCCATTCTCTGTTGTGAGGGCTGCGGCAAATTTATGCACTTTTGATTCCTTTTTGCGAGATATGTAGGTTACCGCAACTTCTAGGATATAAGCTAGAAGGAAAAAGGAAATTGAAGGAAAAGAAGTCAAGGACATGAATGAAGCAGGGCCAACAGAAAGGTGAGCTGTCCAGAAGGAGTAAAGAAATCAAATTAGCGAACAAGTAAAGAAGGAAGCATTAAGCCACACCGAGCTCCATGGGGCTTCAATAAGAGTTTGCGAGAAAACATAATTGTTTTCAACGTATTTATTAAGGGAGGGAATTTTGTTCTTATGAGAATTCCGCCCTTCCATCCATGTGACTTCTCAGAACAAACTTGCTTTTCCCTATTGTACCATTGCAACATTATTTGTATTGGACTTCTTGCTCGGATGAATGACGGTGAAAAAACGATTGTACGTGATATTACTCTTTAGATTTCGCATCCCATTTGTTCATCTTGGCCGACAAAAAAGCAAAACAATGCTCGACTTGCGAATAATGTAAGGCTGTTTAGTATCGAAACCACTGGGCATTCAAGGACCTGATGTTGTTTTAACTTGTGGTTCTACATAGGTATGGAGAATTAGTCCTGTTTAATGTTGCCAATGAATAACGAACTCTGTTGCTGAGAGTTTTTCTTCGCTGAAAGAACTATGGAGGATTTGGGAGGGGCTTCGTAGCACGACACCGTGTGGCGGATATCGGAATAAATTGCCGACCAAAGGTTACATGTACTTGCTCAAGGAAGCAAGTGGGTTCGGAAGATGGACTCCCATTGTTTGCGTCGTTAAGTCGATCTGTAACTTCTATTAGGCTGTTCGGAAATAAATGCGCTGTCAATTTGGCCATTTATTTCTTCCCTACTACAGAAGATTCTTAAAAACAGTTTTGTCTGCTAGTAGAGATTTTTTGTGCATGTTTATATATTTTTTCTATGTCTACTTTGTTTTTGAAGAAAACTTTGAAGAAAAAAAAATTGGGAAAAATGGGTACTGCACCAGCTGAGCGACGCAAACAGGGGCAACACGAGTGGCAATGGCTGGAATTCTTCTTCGCCACTCCAAGAACAGCGGTTTTTCGGTTCTATCGTTAAACCAATTAAGAATTGTATCTGCTTCGACAACGCAACGCGAAAAAGGCAGTGATTGGACGTCGGTGACATTCCAAAACCTACTCCGAAACAGAATATACACGACAAAAAGGTGGTGCTCTGTGTCCAGTGGAAAAGCAGAGTTTTGAAGTTCTGGATTCGGGACAAACAGTCGACCGCTCGCCCAGATGTCGCGAAAATCACTTTGGAAAAAATTGAGGAGTTGGGCTGGGAAGTCCTGCCTCATTCGCCATACAGCCCATTCCCGGTGCCATCCGCACCATCTGTACCATCCATCGATACAGCACTCCTGGTCGAGAGAAAGTTCACAAACCGCAAAGAAGTCCAACTCTGGGTGTCCAACTATTACTTTGAGTCGCAGACAGCCGAGTTCTTCAAAAGAGGAATTCATTTTTTGCATATACGTTGGCAATGAATCATCGATAGTATTGTAGATTATTTTTTGAATTAACCTTGTTTGATTTCGTGCTACTTGTTTGGAGAGCCTGGAGTTGTCATCCTGTATGTCGGCCTTGCCAAAAACTAGCTCGAAGGCATTCGAAGTAACCGAGAGGAAGATCAAGCAAACAGATTCTTTGTCTACTCTTGGATGAAGCCCAGTTATTCAGAGAGTTGACTGATGTCTGTACTCAGCAAAACTACAAGTGTGATTACTGCCCATGCCCTGCAAAAAATCAAAAATGGTGCTACCAGCGTTAGGCCCAATTTGAGATGTTACACTGAAATGGTTGAAGTCACAAAAGGAATCAGTTATAAAGTTAGGACGCCACCCGGAAGTGGAACCCGAGCAAAACCCCGCCCGAGTTGAACGACATGAAGGTGTGGAGACTTGAATCTTGAACGAATCATCCGCAAAAACAAACCTCATATTGAAGCAAGAGCCGGTCCCATCTCAGCATGGACAAAAAGCGAATCTCGACAGCGATAGGGAAAATGTGAATTGGGAAAGAGGTTGGTCCAGATGAGGTATCAATTGATACATTGAAGCACCGGAACGCAAGGGATTAGTTGGCTCACCCAATTCATGACACTGACCTTTGAAGAAGAATTCTGGAGGAGCACCCTCACCGTTCCCACCTCAAAGCACATGAGAGACGCGAGAGAGTGCTACGGAATAGATGGGAATCGCCAGCAATGCTTGAAAATAACAGCTTTCATTGGACATGAAGGCAGAATAGTACGGGGATGATACACGCTGATTTAGGGTCGGTGGCATTTGCGCCTTCGACCCGCGGCATCGAGGCCTCTTTGTCGGTGCTACCGTTGCCAGACGCCTGAGCTCCACCGCCATGCGTCCTTCAACCATTCACCTCCTGCGCTCCTGTTTCACGAGATCTGAGCAGTCAACCGGCCAAACGCCGCCAGCCGATACCGGGCTGCTGCCAGACAAATTTCATTGCATCCGTTCCTTCTCTACTGATTTATTCATTTACTTACTTGGTGCACGCCTAGACGTGCTATTACAATTCCATGTCACATTCATTCAACATACTTCAGTCAACTTCCAAGTACGGCTTTCTACGAACCTCGGCATTTTTGAGTATATTGTTTTCTTGAACGCTTCACGAGGTTTGTAAATAAGCTTTATTAGGCTGACGTTTCGGCGATATAGCTTTCTTCAGATCCTGAAAGGATCATAACAATCTGTGTCTGTCCGACCAAACGTCTCCACCAACTCACCGAGGTTCGAGACTCCCCAGAGCACGCAAGTGATCGAAAGGAGAGGCACTCGCCGTAGCTTCGTGATTCTTCGAAAGCCTGGGCAAGGGATCGTACCAACCGACCAGTATCAGCTGGAGTAAGTCCTCATTCAAAGTCACTGCGGGAAGGCCAATCTTATATAAGGCCGTAGCCCTGCGTGATTGCGAGACATTCTTCCCTGCCATTCATTTTTGGATCAGTGACCTGTGTCCAAAATATCTTGAGGGTTTTACGCGTGCATAGTTACGACTACCGTGCCATGACCTCCACAGTGACTTCAAAAACGCCTCCGTTATGCTTCCGAATTCGATGGCTCCCTAAGGCAGACTTTTTCAATCGTCTCATTCCATCTATGTGCTCCTTGACCCTCACGTGAAGTGGTCTTGCCGTTTCTCCAATATACTCATCACCACAAACCCGGCAAGTAATTCTGTAGACCACTCTAGACATGTTACAATCATCTTCCCTTCCAGCTGGACAAACCACACAGTTGAGGTCGTACATAGGCGATCGTATATCCTGTTACGAATCAAGCTCTTCTTTAGATTGTACGTTTACAATAGCAACTAATTTTTTCAAACGCGATCTCTTTAGACGTGAACACATATTTCAACAAAGTGTTCTCTCTGACCATGTTCAACGACAGGCAAAACTTGCCGAAAATCTCCTCGGATGGCCATAGTTATCCCGCCGAATGGATGCTTGTTTTGTTTGAGGTCTTTCCAACGCGCGTCCACTGCTTACAAGCTGTTTTCGGCGCCATAGATATCTCGTCCCAAATTACCATATACACTGTCATCAGCTCTCTAGCTTCTATTTGTTGTCGTTTCATTGAAGAGCTCCAGTTTCCATCTCCGATATTCAACTAGAATAGCGAATTCACTGTTCGCCCTCCTGACAGCAGATTTGCAGCTATTCCTGTCCACGCAACGCACCCACTTTTTTCTTCGTCCAGTAGCAATATCATATACGGTGTTGTATAAGTAGGTTTTCCCACTCCCCCTGGGTCATCTATGAGGATGCACCTGTTCTGGAGTCTGTCTACTGTATCCATGATTTCATCAGTCGTCCATGGTTTTTTGCCTCTTATCGAGACTTTCATATCGAATAAGGCCTGCCTTTTTGTGTTCCTCCTAATTCACCTCTACATTCGGTATTACAGGGCGTTCTGCAGCAGGCGGGGAAACAACGTCTCTATGATCCTTTCCTTCCAGAGCCATTTTGGTTAGTACATCGAAGTATGCTATAGCCAGTTCTCTGTATGATCCGCGAATACTGTAGTCATCTGACATCGCGTCTGCAAACTCGTTCCGCAAACCTTGCGCTTGCACCACCTCACAGGAACAGGTAAGCGAGCAAAGAAGCTCAGCATGCATGCTGCAGATTGGTGCTGAGCGTCCTCCTGCAAACTGAGGCGGTAATACCTATCGTCATCTAGGAAGCCAGCCTGTTTTGTCGCCTCGGCAAAAGTATCGTTAGTAACGCCGTTTACTGTACGTAGGTCTTCTAAAGATAGGTATCTTTTATTGGTGCTCAGAATAAGAATTCTGAGGCAATAACGTTCATCATTTATAGATGAAACTGCATACATCCGTCCGGAGACCAACCCTCGCGTCTTCTGGGGGACCAACCGCTGCGACGATCAAACATGAAATACCCAGGAGGCTCGTAGGAGCAAAGTTCTTTCACGTCGATCGCACGATCGGAACTTGTGTTACCATCGGTTTGAGCATAACGTCTGTTCAACTCAAAATACGCCGGTAAAGTTGTGAAATACCGCTCGGCCTCCTCAAGATGGTGCTGCTCCCTAACATGAACGGAGTGCTCCTCGTGTAACTCAGATAAGTGAACAGCCAGCCTGTAAATCCTGTGAGGCTCGTCCTGCACTGTGTAACCAGAAATCCGATATGTACTCTGAGGTGCACATACGTAGCAGGTGTTGAGGATGCTGCTTGATCTCATCGAAGATCTGTCTTCATGCATGTTTCTTTCAAGTTCAATACTGATGCGGTATTAAACTTGAAGGAAACATGGATGAAGACCAGATCTGTTCCTTTATAAATGTGCTTAAATATACTTGGTGAGGCACTAAACCGGAGAAATCATGCCGCATACTACTAAATTTTTTATGACAGTTCTATTTCAGGTGAAGGTGCGGATTTGTCGGAACTACCCCCTCGTGTCCATAAGGAATCCCGTTAATTTAAGTTGGTGGAAGGTTCCGACGTCGATAATTGGGGTAACCGTCAACGTTCGCTGAAGTACTATCGCGAACCGACTTGAGAAATCGCTTAGAACATGAACCTCGGCTCATACAAGATGCATGGGGATTCATAGAATTGTACTGCCGGTGAATCATGTACGAAGACACAGCGGTGTAGAGCTCAGGTTCTGTTTCTGTGTTCGGAATCTCAGCACTAATGGCTCTGTCTACGTCTTCCGCTGTGCGCACCCTCCAGTCATTTTTCATTACAACAAGCATATAACGGTGGTACTTTTGGAACTTGATGACGTACACATATGCCTGCACTTCTCCTAGAATGTGTCTTCTGAATAAGTCGGTACTCAGGTCTTGTAATTTGGCGTTGAAGACACGCGCCCATTAATCAGGACGAACAGAAGCTGTCTGGTCGTGAAAGAGGTTTTCTTTCAATTCCCTCCATTGTGGATTACATGCCATCTTCAGAAAGTAATTTTCCATACCGAGGCACAATCGCCATAGCACCGTGGTATGCTTGCTGCATGGCACGACGACCACCTTGATGCGATGAAACTAAATTATGCGACGTCCGGTGGCCCTTAGTTATCATCTCCGGCTAAATAATCCTGCAGTCATCTAAAAGTGTCACTACGTGGAGTGAGCTGATTTCTCCGCTGAAAGTTGAGTCGATTTTGTTCAATTTTTATGTATGCGTCGACAGCGAATTGCTGACATATTTTTTTTCGCATGTAGAATACTATTGAATCCATCACATGTTGAAAACGAATATGCATAATATTCTTTTAGTGTGATATTTGTGGGTTACAACACCAACACAACAACAAAGTTATTAACAAAAGCAAACAAAAGAGACACACAAACACAAAAACAAAAAAAAAGAAAGTGAGATGCGGGAGGAAGAGACGTGAAAGGCGATCCCGGTGATGGCCACTAAGGCCGGAAGCGGGAGAGAAGGGGCTCTTGGGAATAAGCAGCCGACTTCGGTACGCGCAGTCTTCGAATTAAACAGAGGTTATTGAAAGGCGTGACGTAAGGCGCGTTGTCCGATTTTTCCTCACAGACATACACTCGCTGAATTGACGCCTAATGACGCGTCTCACGCGCTTCAACCTGACCGTTCTTGACAGCTAGCTCTCTTAAGGGAACCACCTACGAGGTCGCCTTTTCCGAACATCCTCCCCATCGGGTTGCCGACGTCCTCGGCGGCGCATGCATAGCTGGTACCATTATAGAGGATGCTATTATCCTTATATTTTCATATAGGTATCTTGCATTAGCCGCTCGTGCGTATTTTACGAAACTGCTAGCATGTTTCTGGTGATGCGGGCTCCACATATGCTTTTCCATCGATCAGCTTCGGACTGGCTGCTGTGTGGAACTGTCCCTTGTCAGCGCCTTCCTCCAGTGTTTTGGCTAGGGGGTCCAAACATCGTACATTTCTCTTCATGATTGGATATTCTCATGTAAACATGGTGCCCATGAGGAAATGATTCTTCGCCTTCTTTAGAGCGTCGTGCGCAACCTTGGTGCCATTTGGCACCCGAACTCCGAAAGAACGCCATTCCCTGAGTTTCTCTTGTAGAGCTTCAAATGGTTTTACAACGGTTGTTTGAATGCTTCCCCGCGTTCCATCACTTTCTAGTACTGCTGCACATTAAGAGGGTGCTAAGTGAGTTGGAGGGGCCACGTGGCGGCGCAGCACTCTGCTCGTCCGGCGCTCTCTCCGGCGAAATAGTAGTGGGCCTGAATCTGGGAAGGAATGGTGAGGTTGTATTGATGTGTTTCGTGATCGTTGTCACCCATTGTTCCATATGATATCGGCCAGTGCAGAGTAGACTGTGTTTTGATGAGGGCATGAACCACTGTCATTCTAGCGTGTCTGAAAGAATAAAAAAAGATAAACCTTTTTATTTCATATCACTTTTTCAGATTGACCTTCATTTTTCTTCGTTATTCCGGGGTATTCGTGTTTCACCTTTTGAGACGTTCGAAAATAAGTACAAAACGAACTAATTCGACGGTGTACTTCTAGAAAAGAAAACGTTGGAACCTTGTAACCTTCCAATCACGTGTACGAATTTGAGCAGCGTCGAAAACATGGCACAGTTGCGATTTTCGTTTCTCCGGGGCTTCCGTGTTTCATGTTTTGGGACATCTAAAGACATGTATAAAACTCACTAGTTCAACGGTTTACGTCGACATTGCTGAAAATCGTACACGTGATCGGATGGTTACAAGGTCTTCATCGTGACTTTAGGGATGTAAACCGTTGAATTAATTTGTATCATACTTAATTTTGCATGTCCCAAAAGATGAGGCACGAAAACCACAAAATGGTTTCAGTCTGTGTATAGTCTATAACAACTTTTCATCATTTCATGAGGAATCCTTCATACAGTTGCTCATTCTCTCCAAACTTCGCGCACATCAAACCGAAAAGTGCCAAAAATAACGTTCTTGGAGCTCGGCGTTGGGTCGTGCAATATCGAGCCCAACTTCTTGGGCAACCTTGCAACTGCACCGAAAGCGCTAGATGTGATTGGTCGAAAGATACTAATCTTCAGCAACCACCTCGTTGGTATGCATAGGTATCGGAATGCGCAAAACCTGAACGTAAAAAAAACGCCGAGTTATTAATTTCAGAGCTGTCAATATGTCAGCACTAAGTAATGCTGTAACCAAAATGCATTGTTCCAAGCTGTAACCAAAATGCATTGTTCCAAAAGTGTTAGCAATTATAAAGCTCATCGTGAAAGACAAATCCAATGTAATCACCGCATGATCCTCTCTTTCAGAACTACTGCATTGAAACTGTTTTCACAAAACCGTTTTTAGACCATATTCAAAGCGTTCCAGTTAATCACTGATCTCACGAAAACTAGGTTAACCTCACCTCTGTATTCCTAAGGAAATGAGTTGCTCAATCAAATAAACAGAAATAACCCGAATAAACAATATATTTGAAGGTAACTCACAATAGGGAGATAACAACAGAGAAGCCACAAAAAATTGCTTCCTAGTACTTCACCCGCAACAAAAAAAACAGCTTGCTTGTAGAGGGTCACCAACACTGCAAAAAATTAATAAAGAATATGAAGGGACTAAAATGTGTTGCTCGTTTCGTTTCTTTACGTATGGTTTCTTCCCTCTGTTCTACGGTCTCTACAGTCTGACAAACGTAGCAGTTAGAGACTCAATGTGGCAGGAGCGTGCCAGACGAGGGCAGTCGAACCGTTGAGTCAGCACTAGTCTCACCAGTCAGGCAAGCACAGTAGTTAGAGACTCGATTTGGCTAGAGTGTGCCAGACGAGGGCAGAAAAATGACGCATCCGAGCAAATTTAAAGGACCCTAGTTCAAGCCCCAGGCTAGGCTGACCACGAAATCGTAAATGTCGTTCACCACTTTCGCAACAGCAACATTACAGGAAAATCGACAAGCTGATCGAAATGCCGCAACTTATTGTTATATTCGATCCTGTTGCTATTCTTTTTCTACTATTCACTACTATTTGACTAATAATATTTATTCGCTGCAATTGTCGAGCGGATCAGGAAAGTTTACTACGTATTTGAATTCATGCAATAGTTTTTGACATGATATTTTGTTTGACTCATGATGAATAATTTTTACTATTTTCTATTTACGCGATCTTTGCTTGGTTTTTCACGGAATGTTCTTAATAGATGTCAAGAACATTCCTAGAAACTAAATTGAATATTGCTGATATGTCTCGACCCAATTTTTGCATGCAATTCTTTTTTATTCTTAGAAAACTTATGTTAATGTATAACTGGAACTCTATTATCATTAGCTTACCTATTTTACATATTCTTCACACAGGGCCTTTATGTGTTCTTGTTCAATGTCAAGAACACTCTTTGATTTTGATTTGAAGAACTATGAGCAGCGAAAACTCGTTATTTGCATGCACACCTTCGGAAATTGCAGTATGGAGAGTTTAGATTAAAACTTTAAATGTTACTCTTTCTCTTTTCAGCTTGTTTAGCGACATATTCATAGATATTTCATTGTTCAATGTTATTAACGTATTTTTTGTATGTTTTGCGCGATTGTACGGCTTTGGAGTTTAATTTAGCACATGTATCTCAAGGAAATCTGGGGTGGTGAGTTTCATTTATATGTTAACCTGATTTATTAATTCTTTCTTACTTATTCTTATATAGAGTACGTTGGTACAACCTTTTTGAATGTTGAGAACACTGTCTTCGTTCGATTTGGATTATTATGCTTCGTCCCACATTAATATTGGTTTCGTCACACATTAATATTGCATAAAGAATTCGCTGTTCTCGTTGGAATAGCGACGTGGTAAGCTTCATTTAAACGTTACCTTCATTAATTCTTTATCTTCTACTAATTCACCGAATGTATACTATGAAAAAGTAAAAATGAAAGAATTATTGAAGTTAACATTGAATTGAAACCTACCACGTCGCTATTCCAACGAGAGCAACGAATGCAACATTAATGTGTGACGAAGCATAATAGTTCATATCGATTAAAGACAGTGCGCTCAACATTTAAAAAGGCTACCAACGTACTCTGCATAATGAACAAGTAAGAAAGAATGGATAAATCAAGTCAATATATAAATGAAATTCACCACCCCAGATTTTCTAGAGATACACGTGCTAAATTGAACTGCAAAGCCGTATAATTGCGCAAAACATACAAAGAACATTCACAGTTCACATACAGTTAGTAACATTGAACAGGAAAATATTCACGAAACCATCGTAAATGTTTTGAATAAATAGAGTAACATATATCCTTTGAATGGAACTCACCGCACTGCCTTTTGCAAAGGGTAAGGAGTAAAAGGTGGGATGGCATGCTAATAGTATGTTTCAAAAAACGTAGTTCTTCAAAAGAAAGTCAGAGAGTGTTCTTGACATTGTACAAGAACACATCAACGACCCCAAATGATGAACATGAATGCAAATAAATAAATAGTTGAAAATCGTGGCATGAAATTCACAAAACAACGCAACTCAACAAAATATAAGTACATTTTACCGTGAAAACACGAATCTAAACAACTTAATTACCTTTTTGTCCCGGTGAATAGAATATACAGAAAAATTAAGCAATATTTCAGCAATGGAATAAATAATTTTAGCAATGAAAGCGAAATCAGCGGATTTGGTGTGCTCAAACGCAATTGCAGATTTGCTGGAGCTCGCACGAACACTTCATCCTGCCTCTTTTTCCGCCTCAGACTTTTTTGCTAGTTTTTCTCTGTTTTATTTCTTTTTACATGCCGTTATTCGCGTTTTCTTTTACCGTTGTACTTCTATAGGGCGTGACTTTCATTATCCGTCAAAAACCGGATAGGTACCTTTAATAGAATGAAAGAGATGATCAGGAACTCAGGAAGGCCAATCGATTAATGATCTCATTCATATTCCTTTGTTTTGCATAGTGTCCACATACTTTTGTTACAAAGAGTGTCATGGCTCTTCGTCATGATTACGAGGATTCACACCTTGAACACCTTCATTACTCAATCAATAATTCCAGCGAGGCTCCAAAACTACTTTGTACTTCGGTGTGGGGAAGGAACTCCGCATGTCCTTTCCCACACCGAAGTACAAAAATGCGGGAACTTCGCATTTTCCCACAACAAAGTACAAATGCACCGCCCACCGGGGCCAGGGCCAGTATGTAAGCCGCCCAATTGCTTGGGTATAAAGAGCGCAGTTTGTGCCAGTTCGGGCAGTTCTCGGCAGTTCTCGACAGTTCAGCGACTCCGCAGTTCGGCGGTTTCTCCTTCACTCTCTAACAACTCAATTACAAGGAGGACAGACAATCGTTTCTATGATAATGAACAAGAGCGGTGCGGCGCAACAACTCGAAGGAGAGAAGCTGAGCGCTCAACTTGTCGTCTGTCGGACTCACCATTATCACTCCCAAACAGAACAAAACAAGGTTTCACAATCACTTAGACTGTCTGAATCTTTGTGACGGTACGAGATTGTATTTATAACTTATTAACCCAATAAATATTCCGATAATATCCCATCGTTTAAGCATTCTACCACCGATCCGTCAGGGAAAAAGTCTTTTTTCGTGAATAAAGAGCATTGAAAGCTTTTCGAAGTTTTCGAAGGGGCAATCATTGCGAGGCTTCTCCTTCCGAATATTTGTATAACAGGGGTGTTTTGACTCAAAATTAACTGGCAAGCTCGATAAGCCAATATAGCGAGGTGGCCATATACTTCTGTTACGCCCAGCATTGCTTACAGAAGAGGGACGGTATTCTTGCGTTGAGGTGGAAGGATAAGAGAGAACTTTTGATGATATCAACTTCGCTTGATGGAGCACGTGGCTCATGGAACAAACACATAGTCGTTGAAGATCACCTACAACAAGCTAAAAGGATTCATGGATCAAAGTGACCAGATGTCAGCTTATCCTCCACTTGTTCGTCCTGAAGAGAATGGAATATCAGAATTATTTCCACTTTGTCACGCTAACAGCAGTCATTAACTCGTGGAGTCTTTGTGACACAAAAGGAGATACAAAATCAATGAGTTCAAGATGAACATTAGAATCTCACTTCAGGATGCCTCAGTGAGCCTCCCTCTCCGAGAACGACCCACAAACTGGAAAGATCTGAGAGCCGTTCGAAGCTCCTCACGGATCTGAACCTCTGAACTTCTGGGCGCCGGTCCAAACAGTTACTATTTTAGCCAACAAAGCACAACTAAGACAGCATGTGCGCTGCACATGTAGATGACACAAAAGATGATGCTTATACCATTTCCAACGTCTACACCGACTTCCTTTGCTAGCTACCCTCTCAGCTTACAGTTATGAATACAAATATAAAGTGAGTTTGCACTACAAAGAATTTTTCAGTTGCAGGACATTACGCGAAAAAGTCCTCCAAATAAGATGAGCTCAACCCTCCACAACTGAACCTCAGCATCCGGCTCGTGATGCTGTACCGAGGCTGCCCCGTCTTTTACCTCTCGCCAAATGGTCGGCTCTGTCGATTACATCTCCTGCGATCGACGTCTGAGGGCACGTAATCCTGAAGCTTACCCTTTACCATGCGCTACGTGTAAAGTCAGAAATGGGCTTTTCATAATCGATCCAGCCCATCCTGCTCGCCCACATTTCTGTGAGCCACGTAGCACTCCTCGTATTGCTGCGAGACGCATCGTACTGGAAAGATGTAGTGAGATCGAGCGTGCGTCCGCATATCTCCATAGACCACCAACGGCGGAGATGAATGTGATGCTAGCAAGGCTGAATGGACAGAGATTTGGTGAGTACCGTAGTAAATAAACTTTGTAATATAGGCACCGCTAAAATGCCCTGTGCCCTATGATGCCACGCTCGTGTCTGAGCTTTATTTGACCACCCAATCCAATTGGGAAAGCAAGAATTCGGAGCTTTTCGAAAGAGAAATCGCTGCGTTCAGACGACTTTCCGGTTCAAGAGCGGAGAGCAATGATGGAGCAATTTACCTTCCCCTCCGCACCGGTCGAGACAACTACAGTAAGGCGATATATCGAGCTCAAAATTATGCCAGGAATATTAATGCACAAACTCCTGGCCAAATTGTGAGTATTTCATATAACACTCGAGCAACCTACGCGTTGAATGACATTCCATTTGAGAACCCCTCTTTGTGTGCCTGTCTTGCTAACAGTCTTGCTGACAAGGAGAATTTCTAATTGTTGGATGGAGGTGATTCTCTCAGAAGTAGGAGCCTCTGAATGGCTGTATTCAATCATCTCACTTTTAGAAGGGTTTTCGTGAGTGAAACACTGACATTTCTTTGAAATTCTTTTAATCTGCCGTATTCAGGGTAGTGGTGATATAAGCAGTTCCCCGCGGTGCAAAGGAGTGGAGCGGCCTCACGGTTCTACACCAAGTTCTACGCCGTCGCAATTATCGGAGAATTTGCATGGAGCGTCCTCACAGTTCTACACCAAGTTCTACGCCGTCGCAGTTATCGGAGAATTCGCAAACTCATTCGCTATACCTCTGCTCTTCTCCTTCATACCCGATGGTACCGACGAGACGTGTAGAAGGCTGTACTCCTGGTTTTGGCGTGAAATTGACCCCATTAGAAATCACAAAGCTGACACACCTAAACTGCAGGGTCATCTTGGATTTCGAGAAGCCGGCTATGGACGCTGTGTTAGTGGAGATGCCAGGAGTGCACTTAAAAATGTATATTGCACAAATTTTTTCGAATAAAAACGCTACTGTCCAAATTTTTCATTCAGATGTTTCTTTCATTACACTCAATGCATTCTGCGTCATTGTAATGCCGTCACTTTGAAATCCGCGGCGAGCAAGAACCTGGCCATAGGAATGTTTTTCGCAGGATTTAGATTCTTCCTTTTTGCCACAACGGTTCCTAGGCATATCGGAAGCATTTCGAGCCTCCGGCTCACCCTTGCTTACCGTCCAGTAACATCTTGCCATAGTTGCTTTTTTGCGATATTGGCATGATGCCCGGGGTATTGGCGGTCGATTCGACCACACCTTGTGATCATACGTCGACAGTCGGCTCTCGAACCACTAATCGTGCACAGGAATTCCACACACGAATTCGCGCAGCGTTCCAAAGAAGAACGCTTACACTTTTACAAATGTTGGGGTTCGTTACGGGACAATTAACTACTGCTAAGTCTTATATTACACCGGTGATTGGTTTGTCAACAACCGCTTATATTAAGTCTCAAGAGCTTCAAAGACAAAATGAGATTGCTGCTGAAATGAAAAGGCTCGGTATAAGCGGGCCCCCCCCCNAAAGCAAGAATTCGGAGCTTTTCGAAAGAGAAATCGCTGCGTTCAGACGACTTTCCGGTTCAAGAGCGGAGAGCAATGATGGAGCAATTTACCTTCCCCTCCGCACCGGTCGAGACAACTNTCTCCAGTTTGGAGCACTTCTCTCAAAAAAGACGTTTTGAAACTTGAGAAGGTGCAGCAAACTTTCACTAGATTACTATTTCTGAGATGCTTTCCCTCCATAGCTCACAGTAATATGCCTAGTTACGACGAACGCATAAAATCGCTTGGTCTACATCGGCTAATAATAAGGAGAGTTGTGAATGATTTGACTCTTGCTTTTCGCATTCTGAAGAAAGAAACCTTACTTACCCCCAGTAAATACTGGGTCTTTCGACCTAGCAGCGAGAGAGCGGGTATATTTAGCCTACATCACGTCCGAATTTTGAGGAAGAACCGCCATCTGCTGTTTACCAACTTTTTCTGTCGAACAGCAAGGTGGCTAAGCCACCTTCCGGGTGAGTTGATGAATGCACCTAATGCTAAGATTTTCAAGAAGAATTTGTACAAGCTCGACCTTTTCAGCTTATTGAGGTTGCAAAGTTGATTCGAATGTTTGTTGCCAGAAATGGTGGCACTCAACTGTCAGTTTTGCAGGTTTTGCTAGTATTTAGCATTGGTGTTACTTCCTCGCCGATTCGTGTCTCAACTACACTTCTGCTCACTCTGCGCGGATTCTGAGAGGTTCACCATTACGCTACCTTTACAGTTTTCTCAGTCATGTCGGATGTTACTAACAACGAAGTTTTCTCTCACTGTTTGTTGCCTTACTATTAGATGTTTCACCAGCTCTGAGGCGACTGCACTCTGGGTCCTTCTTAGGCCGAGTTTGTTCAGGAGCCTTTACTGCTACCATCGTTTGGACTTTTTTTTTCTATCTCTCCGATTTCCTTACCCGTCTGGGGCGCTCCTATGTTAAGTTCTCCCATTGCCTCCGCCATGTAAGTGCAGGTCAACAAGTGTCGTTGTTTTTCTTCGTAGAACTTGGGTCTAGGTCTTACGCCCTGGGTTCGTGTTTAGATCAAAGAGGCACCTATCTTGGCCCGCCCGGGAACAACTGTGGTTGGTTGCGTTGCCTAGACTGACCTGCACGTACTGGTAGTGACCTTCGCATTACATGATAAGCAAAGCGGATGGGCACCTACGCTTCTACTCAACCTATCCCTTCATTCGATGGCTAGCTGATATTCGCTACACTGTTTTTTTTTCAGTATATTTTATCAGTCCCCACTGTGCCGTCCGCCTATAGACTGAGAAATATTTCGAGTTAGGCCTACAGCTGAATTTCTTGGTTTTTGTCTTAGCTATTTTTTCTTCTTATGTTTGGTTTTCGATCATTATATCAGTACTAACCCACTCTGTGTTGGGTTAGCGCACCAGTGAGTGCAAAGATAAATAAATAAATAAATAAGTAAATAAATATTGCTCCCACCACAAGACAATGTAGAGATTATTTAGATTTTTTGACCCAGCAATTAGTGCACTAGGCTTCCCGCTACGTCATAGTTGTTGTTGTTGTTGCTCGATAGTTTAACTAATGTATAATAATAAATAGATTTGCACATTATCTATCGACAAAATACATATTCATCATTGAAAAAAAGAGAATAATTACGTGTGAATGAGTTATCTCTTACTGTTGTGTCTATTCACAACTGTAGGCGAATATTAGTCGAGCAGGATTAACGTGAATCAGCGCAGGCACGGCGGATCTTCGCGATTGCAGCTATCTGCACGCCTGAGTCATCGGTACCCTCTTTTCTCTGCGCTATAGCCTTTCGCACCTTATTGTGCCCTATCGAGAACGTTTTTCGACCTCTTTTCGGTACATATGGTATCGGAGGGGACCTCGAATTCATACCATGTGAAAATCTCCGAAATCATTTTTATCGTGAACCGTGCCTTTAGGCATGCTCTGACTTAAGTTTGCAATGGTCGGGTCGTCGATTGATTCCCAAACAGCCAGGATCGCCGCCCTGAGTTCTTTCACGCTGTTGTACTGGCGGTTGTTGAGGTAGGCTTGTTGTGCCATGATTCCTCATATCTTTTCGATGGAATTGCAGTGGGGAGAGCAGGCTGCCCAATCCATCACATTAAAACCGCTGCGTTGGAGCCATTATTCGTGGACCGTGAGACATGGGCAGCTGCATTATCATGTTGGAAAACATGTATCCTGCGTCGCGCACTTCTGAGGAATAGCAGGAGATGAAACTGAAGCCTCTCAATATTCCTGGCTATCCATCCGACACGAAGGAAGGGCCAGCTTCAATTTGCTGACATTTCCAAAGCCACCCCATCAATTGCTGTGGCTCCTCCAAAGTTTCACTCTGAATAGATTAGCAATAGATTAGCGAGTCTTGAGAAGGTCTCTTCAGCAGTAACGGTATTCATCAAGACCGTTCAGATTAAACTTTTTTCTTCACTGAAGATGACCTTGACGGGAAACTTGCAGAAGATGATGTTTAAACTAAATTCAAAATTTCTCGAAAAATTTGTGTTGAGCCTTTAGACGAGGCATTACCTATCGTGTTATGTGCTTGTTTGATCGAATGGACCGCGATATCGTTGTCCTACATCCGGCAATCCCATTGAGGCACGAATTTGACNCAGATTAAACTTTTTTCTTCACTGAAGATGACCTTGACGGGAAACTTGCAGAAGATGATGTTTAAACTAAATTCAAAATCTCTCGAAAAATTTGTGTTGCGCCTTTAGACGAGGCATTACCTATCGTGTTATGTGCTTGTTCGATCGAATGGACCGCGATATCGTTATCCTACATCCGGCAATCCCATTGAGGCACGAATTTGACTCAGAAATAAGGTAGAATTCGAAACCATTTGGGCTATTTTTCTGTGATTTTGAGCTGTCAAGCAATATCCCCCATGAGAGTGGATACGGGCCCAATTTTTGGCTCGATCACTTTACATGTTGCACACAGGTACCCTCACCCATTTCTTCCCAGCTTTTCTTGACTCTTGCTTTCTAGGACTAAAAGTAGGATTGAAACCCAACAGGTCCTCTTCTAAACAGAGACCATACGGAGGAGTCAAGTTAGTTAAGATCTGGGAATCAACATGGCTATCCCTTTTTGCAAATGAAGCCGGGCAGCTAACGTCGCGTGGACTGTACCATCCTGCTGGGAGCTGTTTCAGGAAGAGTAGGATCAGTTCTTCACTAGGTCCTTCAGTATGCCCTTTAGCACGGGCATTTCTCAATTTTTACGCCGGCACAGGCAAAACCACTAGCGTCTCCTTACCAGTGACTCCCTCAAGAAACATCATTTTGCTGTTCTTATAGTTCTTGTGAGAACTGCACATGCGATAATTCTATACGGAACACGTCGTTTTAATCATTGAGGAATGGTTTTTGCGAAAAAATTTTTGAGCTAGAGAAAACAATGCAGGGATGCGTGTCCCAACTTAAGCGAGCCAACAACCTTCCGCATTTTTTCACCCTTCACTGTCTGTTAAGAGCACTAATAAAGTGGGGAGTAAAGGAAAAGTGTCCGCCTTTGATAGGAGTGGCAATAAAGCTTTCGTATGACATTCTTTAATCGCGAAAATTTTGACAAATGTGCTCGTTGTCTTCTTTTTGATGGGTCGCCCTTGATCACGACCTACTCCCGGACGGGCCATTTGAATAGTCCTATCTCTAGAAACATTGGCCTTTCTAGCTCTTTCTGGTTTGCTTCCGAATCAGTCTTTTCCCGACG
Organism: Haemonchus placei; assembly: GCA_900617895.1. Lineage (NCBI taxonomy): Eukaryota > Metazoa > Nematoda > Chromadorea > Rhabditida > Trichostrongylidae > Haemonchus > Haemonchus placei. The sequence goes on along the minus strand of UZAF01018442.1, from coordinate 6,227 downwards.
GCTATTTCAAAAACCTCAAGGAATTTCGTAATGCCCTTCTACCTCTCGCGTACCAATGATTGCAAGTGGAATTGAATGAACCTCCTCAATCTGAAAGATATTGGGAGTGTTCTTCCAGTAACCATGTATTTTCCAAGAAAACCCTTTTATGCAACTAACCGATAGCGGGTGAAGGGAATATGATAAATGTCTCCAATCCTAAAAGTTTTTAAATTTTGGCCCCCGTAATTTTGAGACACCCTGTACTGTCGGAAAGCGGCGCGTTCTCTGAATGGTACAAGCGATTCGTCTATAGTTACTTTTTTTAGGATGAAAATTCCTTCCGCAGTTGCCATTGAATATATCAACAAAGACCTTTATCTTATACAGTCGATCTCAGTCTGGTGCATTGAATAGAGCGTAGCAAACCGGTTCCTGGGTATGATCTTACCGACAACCAGATGACCTCCTACCGCTGAAGGTGTGCTCCAATAGTCCCCTAGTCTGGGTATTTTCATAAGTTCCATCTGAATGCACAATGCGATAAACTTTTTTAGTTCTCTTCATGTGTCTACGAAGCTAGATTCCTCACACAACCCGTATCTTTAAGCGTCGCAAGGGTATCATAAATAATTGAGAAAAATCTATCGAAGAACACATTGACCTAACATTGCTCAGCCCATGTTGCTGAGTGAAGTCCCACCTAGTGTCAGCTTCAACATCACTTGTCCATTTTTAGGTGTCGCTGTCTTCGCTGTCGAGTGTCGTCATCGAATTAGAAGCTGAAGTAGGATCCTCTTCCGAGCGAAAGATTGCCTGCGAATCCTGTGAATCATCTGTGTCGCCGCCTTCCCATCATCCAAAGGAGAAGAATATAATTCCAATCATAATTTATGTATAGAGGGGTGTAAAGTTACCCTGCTGAAGTAGCCTCTGATGAATTACTTGGTAGGACCAAGCGATAAATTAACACCAATTTCTTACCCGACGCTCACCGTCACTACGAGGCTTATAAGTTGACGATTGCGGTGTGAAAAGTTAGTGTTATCACTGGTGAAAGTACCCAAACTTGAGGTATGATACTTTACACATTATAGGGTACCTCAACCATGGATAATTACCGGCGAATTGATCTCAATACAAAATGGTATACTACTAAAGCAATAGAAATATGAATGAAACCATGTCTGGATGAGTGTCAGGCTCGGACAATTATATCCCCCATCTACATGTGGGGATATACAGGGTGACCCACATGAAGTGTGACGGGCAATAAAAAAATCAACTTATGGGCTTTTGGGCTGGAGGAAGCAGTGATCGCTTGGGTGGAAAGGAACGAGATGAGCATCAGCTGAACCTTCCACAGGGTTGGGCACCAGCCCACAGCACAAAGGAGATGCTGCAATGTTGTGAAACCACGCTTCCGGGTTTTTGGAGCGAAGCAGTTTTGACCTTCAAATCCCCTGATCTCAATCCTTTGGATTTTGGTGTGTAGTCGATTCTGGAGCAAAAAGCCTGCGCTTTTAAACACAAGTCTTAGGAACCTCTGAAAGAAAGTGATCTTGTAGAAGCGTGGGATGAAAGTGATTGCGCGCATTCTTGAAAACTTCCGAAAGAGGTTGGAAGCTTGCATAAAAGCGAATGATGGTCATTTTGCATGCGAGATTTGATATGTTGTTTTTGTGATGATTGTGTAGGAGTATTAGTTTCCTATTTGGTTTGATCTGTATAATTTTGATGATAGTTTTCTGCGTCACACTTCATGTGGGTCACCCTGTAATTGTCCGAGCCTGACACTCATCCAGTCATGGTTTCATTCATTTTTCTGCTTCTGAAAAATTTCGAAGTAAAGTCAGATGTTCGGTTCTTTTCTGAGTTTTCTTCGAAGTTCTTACAGCCAAAGAAATTTGCAACTGTTCCATGATTGAAGTGATGTCGACATATGTGCTGCTGTTTCATCGTCTTACACAAACTCGTAACTCACAGATCGCTAATGTAGCCAAAGATTTGAAACAAACCACTCTAATTTTATATGTTTCCCGAGCTTCGATGGAGTCTGATCTCAGGCACATTTAGAGATAATAGAACACTAAAAACAACAATGGATGCCCTAACGACAGCACTGTATGTTGTGTGCAACTCATCATTTCTTCCTTGCTACTGTTATAAAATTTATTGTCTATTGAAAGTGGCTACAAGAAATAAGATTGCTTCTGGAACCATGTGGCCCTCCGGCGGGCCACAGGCAGAGCTCGCCCTTGTACATGCGTTTTCAGCCTCACATGCCATACACGCTCAGAAGGTGCGGTCGCCAGTGGGTTAACATTCTGTTCTCCTGGAGTCACCTCGAGCCATGCCACACCTTTGTATTACCATCATGATGGTGTCGGAGCCTTCTTTCAATGAAGATTAGCTCTGGATCTTGTTTAAGCAGTCTCATATTACATTTAGTCGTTTGTAAGTAAAATTATCGGAAATAATCCAACTTCACAATTCATAATCCTGCCGCCAGTATTCGGTTCATCAATGGGTAATCTTCATTACGTTTGAATTCTGGAAGCGGAAACGCAAACTCACGGCGTTATTGTATCTCCCTCAATGTGGCGCCTGGACATCTGGCTTTTCACTAGTTGGAACTATCAATATTCTCATGGATCCCATGGGAACATCGAAACTTGGACTGGCTATTCCCATTGATGCATTGGTCTTCTCAGCAAGTTTCTGCAGTACATGGAGGTGGGCTACAGTAAACACCATCAAAAGGTCATCATCCATACTTATTGGTTGGCCAACCTTGAAGTGATAAATTGCTGGGAGGAAAAGTAGGGAAGCGGTGTATAATAACATAATGCTCTGTAATAACACAATCTCCTTATGATGACCTCTATCAAGGAAAACACCGGCTGCCTTTCTGCCAAGATAGAAGTAAAAAAGTAAAATGTGCCGGAAATGCTCCATCTTGTATCTATTTTTGTACTGAATCAAAATTACAGATGAGAATAAAATTGGTTCAGTTCTCCCCTCGAGAAATTGGAATTTACGGAGCAATATACATATGTCAGATGAAAAGCGCTCACACTTTCAAAAGTTCCCAAAACAAGCATTCAAAAAATTGTTTGCAAAAATTGAAATTATGAGGTTGTCGGAAAAATCTTTGCGATATTTGCAATTTTTTTCAACTTCAGTGTTTCCCTTCGTAGCAACTTACAGTTAACAAATATGTGCACCATGATTATCAACAAGATGTTGCCATTTATGAGACAATTTGTGAATTTCGCCTGAATAGAATCCCTAAGGTTCCGAGGAGAAGAATTCGTCGGTGCACGTCTCGAGTTGGTTTACATCATCGAACTCCACATCTTTGAAATGGTTTGGTAGGAACAGGAGCGGGTGATACTCTGTTGGAGCCAAATCTGTTCGATACAAGTCTGATACAATGAGTGGGTCAAAACATGCAATCCCAAGCTTTGTAGTTTCCTCTGGGTCTCCATAATAATGTGTGGGCGAGCATTAGCGTGGAAAACTGAACGTTCCGCTGCTGCTTTCGTGAAGCTGCAGTAATGCGATCCATCGTAATACATTAGACTTCGGAGGAGACAGTGGAGTTTGGGGCTTGCAAATTTCAGTGAACAATCCTTCGAATAGCTCTGAACGTCTAAGCGTTGCCTTATTAGATTGGAGTTCTGGTTTGGGAGTAATAATTCCATGCTCTACGCGTCCAAGCCATTCGGAGCCACCTCGTGTGGTTTATGTAGAGAACTCACTTCTCGTCGACGGTGATCAAGTCTTCCAGCCACTCGAAGGTACGTTGGGAAGTCAACGAGTTCAGGCATGAATCTATCCTCATTTGAAGCTGGTGACCACCCAGCATACAACTTATCCATATTCCGCATCTCCATCTCTTTCCGAGGCGATACAAATGGCAAGCGGACGTGACTTTATGGCTATTAGACTCTTGTTCTGGTTTGCGAGCTCTACATCTGGAATCGTCTTCAACCAGCTCCAGAATGTGATCTTCACTGAGCTCAGCTGGTCTCTTACAATTAGATCGTGGTTTTTCGGCCTGTCAAAGTGGCCATTTTTGAAAATGGGTACCACTTCCATGTTATGCTGTAGAAGACAATGAAGGGAACCATCTCATCAAGTTTTTGCCTTGTTGCACAACTTGGATTTACTTCCTTGGAAATAATAAAGGAGAAGCAGTCTAACTTGCTCTTGCTCGAGAGCGATTCCTCCAGCCATAACGGTTGCGAAATGCTACGGCGCATTGACTTGCACTTCCATATCTTTCACAACGTAGATTCTAAATCAATTCCCAAAGATTTCATAAGAAAAATAACAGAAGTGCGAAGACTTTTCCGATATCCTTAAACTTCACCACGATCCAACATTTATAGTGTTCTAGTGATTTCGAGAATTCCAGAAATGAATTCAATACGACATTATTTGTTGAAAATTCTCTTGCCAAGTCAATATGTACATACTTGCTACAGTTGATACATTGCTTCAATTTGGTTTATTTCCCTATGCACCACCTGGGGTCGCGCCAAGTAGCTTCGTCGCCAACCGCTGTAGATCTTTCACTGAAGGAGATACTCTATGAACGGTCCTACGAATCTTCTTCTTCCAAGGTTCCCTTCCACTAAATAATGTCTATTCTGTTGAAGACGAGGCTACGTACGTAGGACCTCCCTGAGTGGAGAATAGGGGAGTAAATCGTGGCCCAGAAGTCACCAGTACTTGCCCAGAGGCGCAGGTGGATTCATGGAATCCCCTCCCTGTTTCTGCTGTGTGGATCAATTTATACCTTTTGCCTCTTCACAGGTGTATCCATACACGCGTAGGTGGGTAGTCTGCGGGTGCGGTTGGTATCCATCACATCGATTCGACCGAAATCTCGAATTCGGGTGACAGTGAACGGAAGGTGTTTTATTTATTTTTTATTTATTCATTACCATGTACATTTGGTACATGAGCAGGCATTGCATGAATCGCCTTGTAACCACTAACTCACACCTACAACTACACTATCAGCCCGAAATAACACAGCCTACTACAAAAAGCAAATTACATGGAATCACTATCAACGAAAACCAGGTAGCAAAAAACAGCTGATGAAAGTAAAAGCCAATAAATAAGAAATAATACCTCATGAAAATTTCACTCAAGCAAAATTAAAATAAAACAAAACAGTGTAGCTCTCAAGCAGAGTATTTGTTCAATTTTAAACTACGAAAAAGTTTCAGGCAGAGAGTATTTCTTGGCAAATTCACGAAACTGGGATGATGCCCGATTCACAATGAACTGGTTCTGACATTGGACCTAAACCTAGGAAAGTATGGTTTCACTTTGTCCCCACGAGTATCTGATGGTTGAAGAGTGAGAGCTCCTCTAAAATCAACAACTGACCTTCTACCTCAACTGACCTAGTGCGGCGAGTATTCTGACTAGCATAAGAACGTCCTGCTTCTTCCCTCTACCAAGAAGCGACTCGATTTCGAGCATCTTACTTCTTGTTGTTGCTTTCGGGTGGGTTTATAACAGAAACCCAAAGCCTGAGTCAATACATTCCCTGTGAAACTATTCTGTACAGCTTTCAATCTAACAGTGGCCTTTTTAGTTTGAGGGAAGAATACTTCCGTACCACATTCAGGAATCGGGTGCACGTACATATTGTAAGCTTTTATAAGAATGCAGGGGTTTCTAATATATAGGCTCCTCAATAGTTGGAAAGCCTCTTCTCGGCTTTGTTTGCTATCGCCGTACAATAGGAATCGAACTTCAATTTATGATCAATTATGAAGCCCAGATCTCTCAGCTAACTTACCTCATTGAGCTGATCAACACCTTTGTAATAATCTGAACGGCATCGATTGCTTCCTAAATGCAGAAGAACATCTTTCTGCGGAACGCAGCCGTGACCGACGAAAGTGACCCATTTATCCTCATTTTAATTGAGGAAAGATTTTATTCACCTAATAACTGAAATGCTTAAACTTCATCAAAAGTTTTGCATGGTTAACCTTGTCAAAAGCTTTGCGGAAAAATTCCCATAGCCACATCTTCCTATCATCCAAGGCCGCTGTCCGGTCATTCAGCCCTTCAAGCATTTGAGTAACCGTAGATCCTCTTCTTCCGAATCCGTGTTGAGACTCGTGCAAGATCTTATTATTTTCCAGATGCTCAGCCAAAACCCTCTTGATAAGTTTTTCAAAAACTCCACAAGTGATAGAAGTAATACTAACCGG
>UZAF01018440.1:10899-30548 GCA_900617895.1 Haemonchus placei | reverse complement strand
AGTCTGGTACCAATTCACCGACCCCGGAGGGATGAAAGGCTTGGTTGGCCTAGGCGGGCATTGATCCGGGATTCGAATCCCTGACCGTGCGTGTGATACAGTGCGCCACTTGCCACTACACCCTTATGCCTCATGTGTCACAAAATTTAAGAGAGAGCCTTAATGAATAGACGAGACGATCTGTAAACAAAGTTATGAAAGCGTTTGCTTCGTGTCTAATTGTATTCCACTGGAAATATTATTTGAGAAATATATTTGAAAATACGTACATATGCATCTAATTTTGAACAACTGCCGCGACCTGATCTCCGTTGACCTAATCGACTTAGAAGAGTTCAAAGTCTCTTACAAAGGATAAATTAAACCTTTTTGTCGTCTTTTTGTCACAAAATTCGGTATTACCTGAAGAAGCACTTGGAAAGGACGGGTCAAGTTGGCATGAGTCGACGTAAGGCAAAATTTCTAACTCATGAGTAGCTACACCGGAAAAGGCGAAGCTAGTTGAAAACTTTCTTCAATTCAGGAAAGTAAAGAGGTTGAAAACAATAGAGCAATTGTGTGAACAAATCAAACATAAGAAACCCATCCGCGGTGAGCAGAGCATATTTGAAGTAGACGAAACATAGCGTAAATGGGAAATCAAACAAAATGTTAATTATGTTAGACATACCTGAACCATTTGAAATTCAGTAGACAGCACTCCCATTTGATGGCATCCTCCGCCTACGATCGCGCTTTCGAATTGAAAATGCTGCTTACGAAAGTCCATAGCTCTTAGCAAATGTTCTAGAATCCAGAAATAAGTCGTTAGAGGCTATCGAAGGTGGGGTAGTTGAATTCATACATGCTAGGCGAAGGTGCGTGAGGAGGACAAACTACGAACTACCTGCTTTACTTTGATCAAAAACGTTCTTTGTTGTTGTCAACGCGTTAGCGTGGTTTAGTGTTTAATCGGACTCAGTTAAAGTTCACTTCAAGCATTGTGTTTGTTTACGGTCGGCAAAACCTCAAATGTATGAGAAGGGATCTGTCAGCTCTGTTTATTATTCATACATTTCTGCGGAAGTGTGTCTTAACTCACTAACTAACCTTTTGTTCTCTTTAGGTGGAAATGTATGCGAGAATCGAAGTTCCATCTTCTCGTACATTCTATCATTCTTCTCGTTTATTATACTCTTGTAAGTTTTTTGTGCGATAATTCTTTGTTCATTCAGTTGTTGGTGTAAAAACATATTAATTTTGAAGAAATAATTTATAACTATTGTTTTTATTTGTGGGAAGGATTCAGACGAAGGGATTAGTAGTCCCAAGCAGCACATTCCCTGCAGATGTTTGATAATGCGTAAGTCCAGTCCTGGATCGGTACCTCTCCAGGCCCCAGAGCCTTTCGCTATCTTTGATTGGGATCAGGTTCGTCAGGAGGAGTAAAAGTGCTGATTTGTGCGTTGTATAAAGACTTCATGTATTCAATTAATCCAAATATGCATCCAAACGCTGCTACGATTTTTGGTGGGATTATAATTCCTAAGAGCATCGCAGAACGGAAATGTTCAGCACCGAGACTATCTTTTATGTTTGCACAATGTTTTTGAACTTATAGTGGCCATTGATGACACTTGTGTGAATACAGTTCTTGCCAAATTTACGCAAAAGCTCTCACGAACGAACACCTCTTTCGCCTTTCCTAGGTAAAAATCTTTATTTTTGCAGCTTCAAGTCCTTATTCGGGCTAGGCAGTGGAGCAGATGATAAAGCGAGCAGAGATCATCTTCGAAGATCGAATGGAGGTGGAGGTGGTCGATGGCCTGGTAGCGGTGGACCTGGAGGGCCTGGAAGAAACGGTGAGACTTCATTTACTTCTTGACCTACTTCACTGGTTTAGATCAGTGATATCATGGAGCTCGGGATCAGCCTCGTGTAGTAAATCACTCAGGTTGCTGATTAATCGGTCTTTGACAACACAGTGGGAATGCTCGCTCACTGTTCCTCTTTTCAGAGCAAATGCAACATTTCTGATTATAAGGTTTTCGACAAACAGGGACCACTTGTAAACATTTAATCACAGCGAATAACATGAGCGCCAAGTACGGTGAAGGTTTTTTCAATGGCAAGACACGAGGGATACTATACTACAGAGGAGTCATGTCTAGCGCAGGTAAATTACCTGTGCGCATGTTGTGTGCGTTCGAGTAATTGGTATACGTTTCGCCGTGTTTTCGGTTACTGTAGATGCTTCTCTTAGAAAGTGATATAACTCAGAATAGGGAAGGGGGCGTAGATTTTTCTAGAGGCAAAGAACAGCCACAGAGGCGAATTTTTTCACTTACATGAGAAGGCTGCTAGGTCAGAGCAACCATTCAGGGGTGATGATCATGATGGTGTTCGACATGGGTTCTCTCTCTTCTGTTGTGTGTTGATCTGAAAGCATATTCGGAATCTGGGGAGCGATTCTGTGAGCAAGGCATTGGATTCTCTCTCTTTGTTAAGATCTTGTCAAAGAAATTTGCTTTCTGCGGTATTACCCATATATTGACTGGGAAGAGCAAGGAGTTGCGCAAGACTTGCGAAACCATCTCGCAGGAATGGTGGAGTTCAAAAAAGGTTAGGACGGACGTCTCTAGGGAAACACTTTTCGGCGTTTCTCAGGGGTGAGGGCTGCATATGGCCAGTATGATCAATGAATGCAAGGGCTACGTACTGTTTTATGAAAAAAAGAGTATATACATCAGTGATGCGAACCTTCTTAACACTTCTATTTACTATTCTACCGTCACTCTCTCTCAGCCATCGCTGGACATCATCAAGAATAGTTCCCATCAATCGGTGTGGCAATCTTCAATTTTTTACCAGCTCGCCGAAATCGTTCATCATAGGAAGGGATAGGCTTGTAGAACCGTGTTCGTAGAATAATTTCACACATTACGGTCAGCATTCAAATACACATAGGGCGATGTATATCTTTAGGAGCCACGCTTGCCCGGTGTCCCTTCCCTTGCCAATGGGTTGCAGTTATTCGCGATACTGCCCACCTGTAATAATCCTTTCACCAGAGACAAAATGTGGCATTAAATGGCGAAAGCTGACAGAGAGCTGCCCCTGGGCCCAGCGGCCAAGTCGCCTTGAACCTATCGTGGTTGTGGTTGTGCATCGCAATTCATAATCGGAAACTCTTATTGTCAAGATCTCGCTTGTAATTGTCGTGGTCCGGCTTTTCGTCTCGATATCAGAAGCCTTTTCCAAGGAAGAGAATGAACGATCAAAAAACCGTGCCTATGTTGCCGAGTTTGAAAGAGTACTTAAAAAAAGATCACCTCTACATAAAACCTCCATATATCGGATCGCTTTAGGGATGATAGAAAATCAAAAGAGACGTAAGGCTGCGACTAATGTACACACTTATGGTTCGAAATGTTTCAGTGAAACATTGTTGTGATTGTGGCTAACGTAACCAGTTATTAAAAAAATACGGAGGGAATGGGGGTGGGGATGGAGTTGTATCTGAGAAGGAAGACTTGCCTTCAGTCGAGCACGATTAAGCATTCTTGCCCAATGCGGAACGTAATTGTGAAATATAGCTACCAATCGGGTCTCATAAAACTAAGTTATTTGACAGACTGGAAATGATATGACTCAGGTGGAGTCATCGAAGTCATGTCGCTGAAAGAAATGTAATTTATTAGTTCAAAGTGCTCCAGACAGTCAGTGAAGTCATGCCTATTTTAACTTTTACCACTAAAATTTAAATTTAAAATACTCCAGACAGAGAGACAAAACATCTCCCTACCTTTGTGGCATATTCTTCGAAAAAAGTTAAATTCGGAAACCCACACAGAAACAGAAAGAGAGGATTTTCTATTCGTTGAAAACGGTCATGTCAGGACTATACATGTGCTATCGCAGTGGCCTAGACTACATAGCGATGACAAAAGTAAGATTGAAACACATATGGGATTGGTAAGTGAAAGGGGTTGCTTTTCTAAGTGGACGGAACTCGGAGGCGAGCGCTTTTAAAGACCCGGGTCAAATACGATTGTATGTGCGTCTACAGAGCTGACTAGGTACTACATACAGTTTCTTTGAACCCTCCCATTTTTATTGTCCACATCGTGAAACTCTTATTATTATAACACATAATCAAGCCTTTTCGAAAGCATCGAGATAATACTTGATGAGATCAATAGCTAATGAAACGTTCGTCTTGATAAACACATTTTTAGGAGGATTCCGTCGCAACATAGGTGGTTTACCTCGTTCAAGCGGTATGTCGTGTCCGCCAATGGCAGGGGGAGGATGAGGCAGGTGAGGAGCTTCTTCTACTTGTTCGGCCTTAACGAGCACGATATTTTATTTCGTTTTTTTTTTNTTTTTTTTTGCACTCAGTGGTTTTCATTTCAGCTAAATGTCTGGGTAGCGCCCAGACCGACAGTGGCATGGGATGTGGTTTCGCCGATTTTTCACTTATTTGCTTTCAAATGTGCTTAATTGGGCTCGGCTTCCCTACAGTCCATTGCCACGCCTCCTCATTATGGGCGGTGCTTCGTGACGCCTTCACGCTAAATCACTACGACGCGTGTTCGCTGATGCTCCGCTTCCGTAATGGGAGTCTCACCTTCCTCTCAACGATTCCAGCTACTATTGCCTTTCTTGAGCGATGAGGATGAGCCACCGAGAATTCTAGTCCTTGGTAGGCCCATTCATCTTTGCTACTCGATTCAGTATAATGAGTAATTCCTTTCTATGTGAGACGTATTACTATAAGTTTGTCATTAGGTATGTATAAAAAAGTTGTTGCGGTGGCGGATTAATGAAGTTGCACTTTAACTGTTTTTTCAATCACCCTTACAGTATGCCCGGATGCACTGAATCATTCAGTCAGAGTAGCTATTTCAACTGGATTATGGTTGCGTGAAAATTATCGCTGATTCCTGTTCTGGTGTTCTTGAATTAGCTGTGATTAGAGCATTTGGTGTGGAACTCATTGTTCTCTTCGAAACCTTCCCGATATAACCTCAAAATGAGTATTTTGTGAAGTACTTGCATTCGTAAATGAAGTACTGAATGGTCAAGCGTGTGTGGAATGCATACAATTGGATCCTGCGTCAATCTGCTTACAAGTATACTGTAAGAAACACAATGTGTCAACCAACAGGTTGTCGAATAGCGAAGTTTCCACTAAGGCGTTTGGAGAGAGAACGCGATCCGGGTTGATATACCCTGGGATATCGCTTCTGCTTGGACGAGAATAGTAGTTCCCAAGTCCAGAGTACAGAAGAGTTTACGTGATTTCGCCAAAGTATAACTAGTTATGAGTTAAGGCAATAATTAATGTTAGCTAGTGGCAATTCAGAAAAGGTTCGGTACATCTGCAGGTAGATGGGACTCATAATAAGACTTCTAAATGACTGTGGTTAGTATGGGCTTTGCGTATCGTACAAAAGGCCGCACTTGGTTCAGGTTCTCGTTTACAAATGAGATACTACGTATGAGGCATAAGAGCCAGAAAAGGAAAGGGGAGCGCATAGTGTTGACTGTTAAAACGTCTCCCTTCACGCTGTTGCTATGCTTTATCCGTTGTAATCATCGCCATTGTGCCTGATTGTTTCGCAGTACCACCTTTCCCGCTGCTTCCTTCGAAAGGCTCATCGTAACGTTCTTCCCCGTTGATATTTACGGTCATCAACATGCTGAATTCACCTGCCGTTCAATTCGCTGAATATAACAATACTTCTCGTGAAAGATTGATTCGGGTGGAATTTGGTCTTTAGTTCCTTCCCTCATTGGAACTCCGTATAACCCCCTGAAGATAGGCTCCCAAGATTTTCTCCAAATGATTTTATTGGAGAGAATCGGATAAATAGCAACCTATCACAAATTTCCTTTAGAAGTGATCAGAGGTCATTTTCAGTGCTGCACCATGGTAGTCCATTTTTTAGTTCATTTTATTATGTCGCACTTCATACGAACTTCGAACAGGCACATTACCCTTAGATGTCATATGGTGCAGCCAACCGTTCAATCCTTTCCTTCTAGGTTACCACAGATTCACTGACTAATTCATTTGCGGGGTGGTCCTGCTACTCCACTGGTATTTCATACGAATTCTTGTACTTATTTGATGTCGCAAACAAGCTTTCCACTTGTGGATGCTGTTCATCACCCTCCCGAGAAGGAGCCCTCATTGTTGCCCTTTTGTCAAAAACCTTTTCAAAGGCGATTTACGGGCGATTTGTCTCGACTGTACTATTTTGATACCGAATCCCACGGATTGGTTAAGACGGATCAGACATGAATTCGAGTGGTCATCACCTTAGAAGAAAAGTAGGGTGAATCAATATAGTCTAGTGTATGTGCGGAAGACATGGCGTGACCAGTTGAAGTTCATTCGGCTAGGCAACTCAAAATTCCCCTCAGTATTTTTGTCAGTTTTCGAACGAAGAAATCATGAAAGTCTCAGATTTCGAATCAGAAATGAGTCAATAATATGAAGTGTCGTTGCGTTAATCGATATCTTTTCTGGGATGCTCCCAGTAATCGACTTCTATTCAAAGTTGTAAAGACGCTTGGCTTGAGTGTATTGAGTATGTGGGGTACAATACAATCAGTAGCTAGCCGATGTATGCTCATACAACCTGGCCTTTTCATCTTCCCAGGTGAATCTCGTGCCAAGTAACCCAGTGCAGAGAGAGGGAAGGCTCGGTGGGCGTGGGCGAGTATCGATCCGGGATTCGATTGGCAGTATTAGGAGATACGTGAGTGGTAAACATGGGGTTTCTCATAGTGACGAAAGTTCCCGCAGTATCATATCGCTTCTGTGTAGACAATTTCTAATCGCAGAGTCAAATTTATTTGTCTGGTTTTGAATAGGTTCATTTGAATAGAAAAATACAAAGTTCATCTGAGAGGACAGCAAGAGGAAAAATAGTTTTCTTGTTTGATCGTCTTTTATGTCACATCCCATAGCTACTAGCGGGCAGATGAAAGCCGTGGAGGGAGGCTGAATCTGATCCTTTGCGCTCTAGGAAGGGACATTTTTATCACAATCCGAGTGTCGACTGCTTATCTGATATTTAAGAGGACAATCTACGTATAGTTCGGTCATACAATGCCTGCACAACTTTTGTAGAATTGGCTCCATAAGACATCCCTATGTATGAAGCTTCTCTGTAGGGACCCTATGAGGAGCTATAAACAGCTTTCATTCGCGTTTTTGAGTGATAGCCACGGAAACTTCCATGTACTGATTGCTGAGTGATTGAGCATGGAAAACAGCTTTCAAGCGGTTCCTGATGGTTAGCCGCTCCTTCATCCATTGCCCTCTTCTCGATATGCTTCATGGAACGACTGTTCCCGGTCTCGTTCTATTCGAAAAAACTCGGGTTAATGGAGACCAAAATCCAGAAATTTGTAAGACAGGAATAATTTAATAATTCCACCTCATTATCTTTCAATTAGCTGCATGTGGAGGTTTTTCACTATGTATTGTTACTGAAGTGTGACTTCCAAGATGGTGAAGGCTCATGCAATGCCACTTGCAATAATTCGCATGCAAGTGGCGGAAGGGCTCATACAATGTCTTGTGATTCCAAGAATGGCTGAACAAAAGACTAGTGCATGATATAGAGAGGCAGCATCAATCAAAGGCAAAACTGGAAGGGGTAGAAAAGCCAGGGTCTTGCCGATCATGAGATCGGCATCGGAGCAGGACTTATCGAAGTTGTTCAAGGGGTGGGTTGTCAAGCAGAAGCTTCGTTGCCATTCCTATCGTCGTGTGCAGAAGTGCCACTTCACTGCCGATCTCAACAGAGAGTTCAGGGTTGGAAAGTGCAGAAGTTTGCTAACTTACTGTCTCTTAAATGGAAACACGTATTCCTTCATGGCTTTCTCTGACAAGAAAGTTTCCTGACAAATCCAATTCACAACAAATAGAACGATGGCGTTTCGGATAGAAACATTGGAGTGTAATCTCTGACAAAAAAATTGCTATAAGGACAGCAGAATGAGGGAATTAGGGCAATGGTCCGACGCCGGTGGTTTCGTTGGTGAAAGCCAGAATTAACAGAGACATTCATAATCAGCATACTGATGGAGGCACTGAAGTACTGTAACGACTCCGACTCTCGAAATAGCTCGTGATCCCCGCATCGAGACGGTACTCAAGGGCACGGCTCAAGCTTCTTCATACCGACGCCAGCTGTCCGACTCCATTGGCATAGAGGAGTGTTCGTTTTGTTCACCGAATCATGACCCACTGGACTCCTTTGTGTGGTCTCAGATTAGAGGAGAATCTGTCGGGTATGCGATCCTAGTTTGGAGTCCTTAGAATCACGCTCACGAGCGGATGCGAAGAAATGGAGTAGGGATACCCATGTGCAACATGCGAGGAGTTCGAGAACAGACTTTGGGCCTCCATTCCTGCTAATGGGGAATAATACGAAGGGTCGTTGTGACCTGTTGTTGTATATAATATAAGCAAATGAACGCCTAGATCGCTTTGGGGATCATAGCCTGAAGGTTCCAAATAAATCGCAATGAATAGGAGCTTATCATTCTGGGGGGACACCCTGTAGAACTTCATTGTTTACCTTTTTCCAGGATGGATTAGAGTAGTGAAAGGGCTTTGAAAGCTTCTTTAGCCAAAGTGTAACTAACGGAATTCGGTTCAAGATAATTTGTTTCTAATTTTCAGGATGCCTCGGAAGTGGAAAGACAACGCTTTGTCGGCAATTAAAGTAAGTTTTTGTATTGCAGCATGGCAGTATATTCATTTCCTCGTTGGTTTCTCGTCTCAGGGAGAATTCTTTCTGAAGGGCTTTCAGAGGAATACGCTCATGATAATGAGCCTGCAGCCATGTCACGGTCGCAGTGTACTGGATAGGGTAAAAATGGATATAAGTGGTTCTTGGTCTTTTTCGACATCATAGTGACATAAAGTTGTTGAGTTCTGAATCATTTTTGAGACCTTGTTAGTGATAATGTTGTTTGGGGTTTGCATGGACATCATCAGATGGGAGAAACGACGAGTATCCAAGTGACATGCGATAAAGCGTTGGATGCAGATACAAAACCAGTAAATAGGTGTACGAGCTTTCATCAGGTTATGGAGACATTTCAAAGATTAATTGTTTCTCGCCAACCAATTACAGGAGATTCATATCCACTACAACTTCATAACAGATAAGAACCCATAATAACTAGGAGTGTACAGCGTGAAAAGACAAAATCTTCGGGCGCTGATCAACCTCGTCTGAGGGATGTGCCCCGCACTTGACCTCCATTTAGAATCGTAATGGCATAATGAATGCGTATGTGGCCTGTGCAATAACTAGAGGTGGCCAGCCGATGTAGTAGTTAGTGCTTTTATCCAAGTGTGGTACCAATTAACCGAAGCTGGAGGCATGAAAGGTTTGTTTGGCCTAGGCGGATATCGATCCGGGATTCGAACTAGTGACCACGCGTGTGTGAAGTGCACCGCTTGCCACAATACCACCTCCACCCATGGTAACTAAGGGTAAGGTTGAAAATTGATATCCCACGTGCTTATGTTTTTCAACGCTGGTTCTTTGAATTGTAAATATAAAAAAATTTTTCTGCCTGAGTAGCTTATCAACTTTCACGATTGAGCGGCCCAAGTTAACAGGGGGAGCAAGAAAATCTATAAGAAAGTACTCAAGGTTTCTAGTGTTTGTGGTAACCCAGTTTGTTAGAAAGCTATGGAGGGCCATAATGTACTCCTCCGTTGCTCTACATCTATTTCGCCATTCAGGACGACGCAGGGTAGAGAAATAGTAATACTACTGCCTAACACCCTTTATAGCTACCAAATCGATCGCAACCTCGACTTTACTAAGAGTGGGAAATTTCTCAAGTACTGGATGAAGACCGTGCCATTTTCTGTAGGCTAACGTAATCATGCTTGGAAAAAACTGAAATGCTACAGGGCAACAGAGTTGAATCGAAAAGGGCCTTCTTGAGAAGTCCAAGGAGTTACTCAGCGCTTAATTTTCGTTATCGAACCCCCTGAACTTTCTGCATTTGAGTTTTCTCTCACTTTTTCGAAGATAACAAGGGCTGCTATTATTTTCATGACATATACTGAGGGCATCGATATTACAGTTTCTATTCAAGCAAACTCAGAGCCTATAGCATGAATGAGAAGACTCATGGATTTTTTGTTGCTCTCATAGAGAAGCTTTCTTTCTAGCAGCCTTACAATTTATTTGGGTTTTGAGATATGAATTTGCCCTCTCAAACCTTTAACTCGCTCAATGCCCTTCCTCGTCGTTCCTCGCGAATCATTTTCCGTTCCCTTACCATTTGGTTCCACTCCGTGGCAGTCTCTGCAGACCTCAGTAGTGTTCCATAGTATCCTTCTTTTTCTTTTTTTGCCATATCCCTCTCAATCTGGAGAGATTTTCCATATCGTTCTCCTTGTTCACCTTGCTCTATTGTCGTTTTGTCGCCAACATTTCTGGCGCACCTTCAAGTCGAACAAATTGTTGGCTGCACTGAAAGTGCCCTGATTGAAGCAGTATAGATTAGTAAGGATAATTAAGTTACCGTATACTCAGTCAAGATATCTAATTATGCTCATACACTTCTTGAGCAGTTGATTTTTATTCTGATCGTGCCATGAATCAAAGACTCCCTGGAATTCAATGGAATTTGGCAAAATACGGTAATTTCTTGTAAGTGTTATCCAATGAATGGGTGCATCCAATGGCATCGAACTGAAAATGGTTGTAAAAGGAAGCACATATTGTGTGAAAGCCTGAATCTCTACGGGTTCCCACAGTTGTTCCGCTGCTCTCCCAAGTCGCTTTGTCAAGTCTCATGCGTAATATATGTAGCGTCAGAAGTGGCGTGAATTCATCACGCGTGTGAACTTTATCATGAAACAACTTCAAAAAAGAGAAAAGTCTCATCTACTTAAAGAGAGAGAAAACATAGAAAATGTTATTCTATGTGATATTTTCCATAGATATCGATCAAGAATTCTTTGGCAGGAACGCCCGGCATTTCTGGTCAGAATTCCCGACATATTGTAAAAGACGAGCTTTGTCACAATTATGAGAAAAGTCATGCAGACGGTGCCCGTGCATGATCATGTTGGCATTTGAGGATGTAGATTGTCGACCCCATCATAGCGCCGTCCAATATGAGGGGGATGGACTTCTGAGGCATGGGAGACTTGAGTGGTTTGAACAGGATCTGATGGATCATGAAACTCTAGCAACCTATCGTTGCTAGCACAAACAAAGAACGTAATCCAAAGTGTCGCCAGAGAGGTTCATACAACTTATAGTGGTCTTCACATCTTGACGTCCCTTATCCTTGCAACTGATTGTTTATCTTGAATATTTGCGATGTGGTACCAGACTATTCGAATAATGTTCCCCATTTCAGCCGCCAAACGCGTTCTTCAACGCCTGTGGTCGAATTCTATGCACATAATATTCAAAATAATGTACTCAATGTATGGAAATCGCTGAAGATCGCATGCGATGAATTGGAAATCAACTACAGTAACTTGAAGGTAAGCGGCTCTATACTTATTATTATTACCAGTATTATTGTTAGGGTTTGATAATAGCCAATTGATAAGGAGTGAAACCGTTATGGACCGGACACCGTTAGGCTTCTTCCTGGTGGGACCACTTATTTACTGAAAGCAATGCCGACGAAGTTCTGCTCATTGAATGACTATTCACAAGTACAGGGATTGAGGTCCTGGAAAGAAAATTGCAAGTAAAGCTTGACTTTCAATTCTTCCCCGGGAACAAAAGGGCAGATCATTTACCAGATCATTTCACGAGCGACATCTACTAAGAATGGAATGATTTCTTCGAAAACTTCAAAAATGTTCGATGTTATAATTAATCAGTTAGATATTTATATTCATATGCAAGCCATTACTCATGTGTAAAATATTTCTCTGTTCTTTTACGCAATAATGACTGACTCGAGCGAATGTCGGATTCTGATCGCATCTGAAGAGACGCAAGAATTTATTTCAAAATAGAAGTTCTAATTTCACCTAGCAACGATCTACCCCGGTTGTATACATTCCCTTATTGTGAAGTTTGCTCTACACGGATCCGAAACTGGAACCCCAGCTCACACGATTTGTGAATTTCCCGAAGTGCAACGCCTAAGGACGAGAAATACAGAGAAACTGAGCAAATCAATGTAACTTGCAAATTAAGCAAATTAACATAATCGGAAACATAATTATGGCCATAACTATAATTAGGCATACTGTAGCAGTTCTTCCTATGAACGGTGCAAGTTGCATCGGCCTATTTTACTCGACAGAGATACAACTTGAGGACCAAGTTTTCGGTGTTACTAAATCTCGTTTTTGAAATGCTCTCCCACCTCCGGTATTCGACCTCCGTTTAGCACGGCAAGTTCAGCAAAGTTTACTTTCGTCTTCAGTGGGTTTCGCACTTTAGCCCAGTCCGTAGTGGCCAAGAATATTCCTCCACAAATCCCTCCAATGGTTGCTTACATGAAGCTTTAGATGCCTATGAATGAAGCGTCTTCTGCTAACAGACAGGGCTCGGTCTTCTGCGAATCTCATAGCCAAGTTGCATTTCTCATGCCAGCAATAATACCTGGATGCTATAAAGAGAGGAGCATGTCGGTTTCCTACGTCCTTCAGCGGTTCCGCCATTATTATTGCTATCATTAGCTATCATTCACATAGCGCTATCATTAGCGCTATGTGAATTATTTCAATTCGTTCGATGGTAAGTGCTAATAGTGTTAAATCAGTGAGCGTGTTTGAGATAGGATGTAGCTTTTTAGTTTGTTTTTCTAGGATCACTTGCGCCTACCTGAACGTTTACTTTTGTGAACCCGAAAGAACGTCTTTTGACTTTATGTCTCAGCTCTTTGACTTTGTTTTTTACTTTCCTCTTTCGAAAATGGGTAACACATAGGTCTGAGGATAAGCTGCTTTAGATGAATTTGCAGTACCCTCATTGAATTCCCTCCAAACCGATATTTAGTCATGAAATTCTGTTGCTTAGTCACGGAATCGTTGAAAGAAAAACAAGACATTTTCGCGGTCATGCAAATTGCACCGATTCAAACCGTGGTTTTCAAAGAATTTGAAAATCAAGCAAACTCCAAGCCCTCTCTTCTATATCGCATGATTGAGTCCCCTTAATTAGCGTCTGTTGCTATGCTCGAGGCGTCCTCGATGTACAACATAGTTTTGTCGTAAGGCTGTGTATAATAGGCAACTATAGACAACTATAGACATGAGGCCAGCATAAAGAATCACAGTTCAGTGGCGTTATGTCTGTCAATCCCACCCATTGCTACTATAAATGATTCCTTCTACAACGAAACGAGGTGGTAGGTTCCATGAGGATGAGCTGTTGATGCCAGATCAGAAATACAGAGCAATAGTGGTATTGAAGAGAGCAACTGCACTGTTACTATACTCATTTGACCGAACTTGCGGTGGTCAGCTGAAGTCCAAATCACACGCTCATGTACGCCTAACAACTTCTTCCCGTATTGTCGACAACATCGGAGATTTCTTCCCTTCAGGCTTTACTTCTGCAAGACCCAGCCACTGTACAATGCAAAATATTTGCAATACAATTTTAATGAAAGAGTTTCACGGAGTTTCGTTCATAGAACGTTTTGATGCTAAAACAGACCGTGTCTGACTTTTCGCTTTTGCAGTTTTGAGACAACTTACCTGAATTCTGAGGTGGGGTTTTAGTGGGACCTTGGAGAGCCAGTTTTATGAACTGATCTTTTAGAAGTCATGGTGTATGCCTGTTAGAAGATAAAGCGAAGGCCTTCAAGGTTCATCAAACTCCCTCCTGGGATCCGCCCTACATTGACATTTTATTCAAAATCGTAGAGGAGGTTATGTTACCTACCAAATGACCTGCGGTGTTCGCTGAAGTCCACGCGAATGCTAATCTGGGTCTATGTTACTCGTCCATTCAAAATACTATGACGATTTTGAACGAAAGCCGGATATCAAGTGGCGCACCTCAAAACATGATTGCTGAACGTCGACAATCCCTGTTATTGTTTGTTCCGTTCAGGCTAGCCTGGTAACAATGCATTCCCTTTGAATGTCAGGAATGCTCTGCATTCAAACAATTATCAGCTTGTCGTCGTCATGGAATGCTTTGCACAGTTGTTAGAAGGACGATATTGAAGAAGCAGAACGGGGGAGTGACTGTGTCATGGTCAGGCAATTGTCGCCCACGATCTGGTTTTTTGACACGCAATAACTTTCTCATTTCTGGGTAATTGACTGCAGCTACTAATCAAAACCTTCGACTACATACATTTGAACAGAATGGGTATACCTCGATGAGAAGCTAACGCCATACACTTTTCTTCAATCAGTTTGATTCTCACAACTGCGGCTGCTATAATAACAACAGTAATTACTTTCCAGTTCTCGTAAAGGATTCGCATCAAGTACCTACCTAATGCAGGACGTTCTGGGATAGATGATCCGAAAATGTTCCCTGGCAGTTTCACAGAACCGCTTAAGGAACAAAAACCATTGAATAGGGATTTTCAGTCATTAAAAGCATTAATACCCTATCAGGGCACCTTTCAATTAGAACTAACTGAAAAGCCTTCCGTGAACGGCGTGATGACTCGTTGCTAGGTGATTTTATGCTAGTAAGTGATGAGGCAGATTGGCTGATGCACTTCATAGTGTCCATTAAAAATGAAGGGACATTGCCGACTATAAAACGTTTTTGTTCAGGACGATTTCAAAGTGCTCTACGATTTCAAGCATCGTGAAAAGCTCAGTGATAAAGTGGTCGCCAGTCTGTTGGCCGTTTCTCGCACTTCATTACTCGAAGAATGCCAACGAAAGAAACGTATCCTCCCGATGCCCTACAACTACAAATAGTGAGTGTAATTACATGATACAAAAAAGAAAATGTCGAAAACGGCGACCTAAGGGTGAGAGGAAAAAAGTGTGTCTAAAAACGACGTGCATTCCTCGGTCGCTACGATTTTTTCCATCTATTTTCTCACGCCTTCTATGTTTTCCTTTTTCGAGAAGTCAGCCGGATACGAAAACAAAAGTGATTCTCTCTAGAACTTTAGAATAGGTATGTCCTAAGGGGATCGGGATACGACGAGGGTGCTTAACCGCGACAAACTTTCCAAACTTCCGACAGCAGTAAGCAGGTGATTCTAATGCCTCGAATGGGTCTCTGAATGCTGCAGAGCTGACTCATGCATCAATCACTCACCTGACTGAGCAGCTTTGTAAGCAGTTCTCAAAAAGCATAGCGGTCGCAAACTCTTTGGAAAAACGCTTATGCGTTAGAAAGTCTTTGATTTAGAAAAAACTTTTCATAAGCTAAGGAAGCCAAAAATATTGTCAAGACTTCTGGGAGATTTCTAAATGGGGGCGGTGCTAAAATGCACATGGAGAACAAAAAAATACAAATTCAGCAAAGCAAAAACTACCATAAACTTCACGATTTGAATTTTATTGTCACTACAACACCGCCACTATTTTATGTTCTATTAGCATATAGTAAACCTGATTTGTACACCATACAGTAGAAGTAGTGCAGATAGGGAAAGTCAATGATTTCACGGCACTAAGTTGTAACCCAATCCGTCTTCCAAGATTCGCTTAGCTCAACGATTATAAACATTCTAATTGAAGACGTCTCTTGCTACCTCTGTTGTGCAAATTCATTTCACTGTGAACTCTTCCTACTGAAGTACATAACATCCCTCACTGTAGCTCACTTTACGCCTTTATATTCCTTAGGAAGTCTACCATTTCAAACGATCTTTGCATGGAGTAGTCACCACATGAAAATGACCATGTACTAAGTTACATTTTAATTCACGAAAAGAATATCCTGAAAAAGGTTCGATGACTAGGGAAAGTCAATCTCAAGAAGTGGCGCTCGGTGCTCTTGAGGTAGCGAGAGAGATTCATTCAAATTTTATCCAGAACTGATTATTACTTTTGCAACAAAATAACCTTTTTTTAGCCTGGAAGGATGAAGTCCCTGACTACAGTTACAGTTCTGATGACTAATTATAATGTAAGAGCCAATTAGACACACGTGGTCTAAGTACGTGCTCAATCAATCGCTCCAAATAGCGCCTGTCCATTAAACCGTCGCTAACGGCAGGGACAATTCTTGATGGGGGAAAGAGTCCCTTGGAATTAATGACTATCGTTTAATGTGCCGTCCATTGTATGTAGAATATTGTAACGTTGTAATTTCAGTTTCGTCCAGCACACAAATCGAATGATCGCAGACGGCTATCTGCCTACTGAAGCCGATATTCTCTATTCGTACACACCAACGATCGGTCTAGACGGGCATGTGATTCGACTGGGAAAAAGCAGATACGAGTAAGTCGTCGAGTATTCGACAGCAAGGGTAGCCCGAATCATAACAAACTTGTTTAGAATATTCAAAAGGCTGACATAATCACAAAAATCCCATTACTCCTAGTACCCTAGTTGCACTGACTTAGCACCGCTACTTCCACAAACGTGCGATAGTTTTGTGCTGACCGATGTTTCGGTGGGTCAGATGATAGCGCGCACGTTGACGATTGAAAGTAGGATTCAGTACAGGAGTTCGGTCTCTTTAGTCTCTAATGTGTCTATTCGAATACATGTCGTTCGAGGATTGAGACATGAGGTGGAGTTCTGCCTCCTTTGCAATTTATTCCACACGAGGTCGCCGTATGAACCAGGTTTCTAGGCTGAATTTTCGTGCCGGTGACATTCTGTAAGCATAGGATTTTAGGGAAAGATTGTAAGAGAATGAAGTATACGCCGTAGTATATAGTAGTGTTTCCATGATAATAACTTCACTTGGTCTGAGTGGCGGGTTAACGGTGCGTGTGAAATTATGTGGCTTTCCTAAAATGTATTAGAACCTCATTTAACTTCGGGATTTTCTATTTTAGTAATCACATTTAGCACTTCACGTGCTCTTCATAAAACAATACTTCATTTTTAAGTGTGCTGGAACTGCCGGGACATAGGATTTTCCGACGACGATGGAGCGACTTCTTTCGAAATACCTCTGTCGTCGTATTCCTGATCGATCTTTGCGAACTATGTGATAATGCCTTCTATACGGTGAGCACAGTACTTCTTGTCAAAAGACCCAAACTTCAGACTATACTCTTTCACTTTTTTCCTCCTGACTCTCAGGCTTGTGCTCTGACGAGCAAGAGTTGGAACCTAGTTTTTCTGATTTCTCTAAGGTCTACAAACAATTTTTTTGCGGAACTCTGAAGCCTCCATATTTCTTCATTTTGAAATTTGTCACGGCGACCTAAAAATTGTGAGCATTTGCTCACCTGAATTCCAAAAAAAGTTAAGTAATTACAAGTAAAGTGCACGTTCCCCAAACTGACTTCTTATTCAGAACCTTTAAGGGTCATCTCAAAAACAAAACGATCAATATCTTCGAAAGGCTGGTGCAAAATGAACTTCTTAATCGTGTTGGATTTATACTTCTCTTCAATAAAAAGGACGCATTCGAAGATATGGCCCGTGGATTTGACTTCAAGCAACTATCATCAAATGTAAGTTCGTAGGAAACTGTCCTGTGGACGTGGTGTAGTGGGTGTAGTGACAGTCGAGCACAATCATAGCGCATTGGCAGGATCGAATCCCAGCACGTGACCAAGCCCCAACCATTGCCTCACATCCTTAGTGTGTCAGTTAATTTAACCCATATCTTCCTGAGGGCAGTATTGAAATGTGTGGACCACAAATGCATACGAAATGCTAGTAGGATTCCTTATAGAGGTCGAATGCAGGGCGCATCCTAAAAGACCCTGATTGTAAAAAGAATCTAAAACTCAGGTTTGTGTAGTTTTTCAAGAATATACTCTCGAAAAATTACTGAAAAAGGGGATCTTGATATGTGTAATGTCGAGTAGCTTTCCATGCGAACCCTGTGCTAGATTTAGGAGTTTTGCCCATTCAAAATAGCATGGGTTGAGCAAAAGTGCACTTGTTGGGGTGGTTTGACGCTATACTTTATTTATGATCTGTTTTTTCAGGCTTCCTCCGATATACCGACTAACACAAACAAATTTCAGCTTCGATCTCCACAAGACGCCCTTAGCTACTATAGAACAGTGTTCATGGCTGCCTCACCTCCGAAACGTTCGTACCATCATGTCATCTCACTTATCAATGCTCCGAACCTTGGCCTAACGTTGGGCGACTCTTTGTCACGGATATTCAAACACAACACCCAGGCCACCACGATCACCTGATTTTCTCTGTCAATGGAACGGCAGCCATTGGCTGACTATGACTGCTTCACTTCTGCGACTCTTCATGCCTATCACTGATTGATCTTACGAATTTCAAATTTTTTAATTTGCCTTGCTCCATTATGGTGATTACCACTGTACAAATAATTCACATTAATCGCTTTATAAACGAGTCTTCAATTTGACGACATTGAGTGACTGTGGCTTTTATCGGTATAATCGTTCAGTAAATGCTTCGGGTAAGCGTGAGTCTAGTAACTCAGCAAAACTTTTAAGCACATTCGAGCCAAGCTGAATATCAAGTGAATCTTTTGGAATTTGAGTTTACTTAAGCACAGAAGATTGTCATCCCAGGTAGAACTCGTCCAGTGAAAAACATTAAAAGCTGCTCGCTTTTTCTCTACTTTTTGCAAAATATTGTGCAACCTTTCAAGTCACTCGCTGCTATATTAGGCTGTCAGAAGATTTCTGTCAAAATTTTCGCTGTAGTCAAATTTTTCCGAGAATGTTCTGAAAGGTTCCATGAGATTACTGTACAAGGAGATTATTCACTTGTATGGGGATAACATAGCTGATCCCTACTCCTTGCTTACATAATCCTGTAGTGGCAACACTATCCTACTATATATAACACGCTAATCTGTGTGTTTGTGTATGTGTCTGTGTGTGTAAGTGTGCGTGTGTCTGACCGAAAATTCCTAGCTCCTGTTCCTGTGGACCTAGAACGTTCAGATTTGGTAGGAGTATAGAGGACAGGATGGGAACACTTTTGGTGGGTGAAGGAGCAGACGCCGCCCACAGGAGACGGGGTTTTCGCAAAATAAATTCCAAGTGAAAATCCGTAACTCTTGATCCCGTGGAATTGGAGAGCAATGTCAGCAGGAGGAGGAGGCAGAGGGGAACGCTGCCGATAGAAGAGGCCTCAGAGAACAAGATCCATCCACAGATTAAATTTTAGCGCTTCTGTTCTAGCTTTGACTCTTTGATGTGTTTGATTCGACAAGAAGTAAGTGCGGGGACAGGGAGGGACCGATAATGAGGAAATGGAATTTGGTTCACTTCATACTATTTAATTACGATCGCCACCCAGCAAAACTTGCGATTCATTCAAGGCTAACCTCTCCTTTGATTTACTCTTGGCAAAACTTATCCGACCGCTAATAATCTTACAAGGGAAGGATCCCAAGTCGAAGTGGCCATTTGAAATGGGACCTGTACTGCTAGGCGTATTTTTTGACGCTAATTTCAAATCTGCATTCAAAATCTGCCAAACGATTCTCTGAACGAAGTTATGGAGGTGGTCTCCAGAGAGCGCTCAGCATGGGAAAGTACAAAAGCCGTGGTCGCCTGCAGCCCATCAGTGGCGG
>UZAF01018439.1:21649-33159 GCA_900617895.1 Haemonchus placei | reverse complement strand
CATAGAGGCAGCTTCTACTTATTTATAGGACGTTGAACTTTTCTTTGTGGGATAATAAGTGGACCCCAATTCCTGGAGCTTTTGCTAACCCAATCGGGCGCGGTTGGGACGTGATCAGTTCATGCTCAATGGGCCATGAAAGACGGCCATGCAGTCCCCCATTTTCAAATTCCCAACTGCGCCCACGCCCAAAAGCCTACGCCCGCTTCATCCTACCAAGTTCAAACTCAGTACCCGCTACATTCGGGAAGGCAAATTAACAGGACTTATTGAATCCAGTAGCCCATACTAGTCAGAAACTGGCATTCAACAAATTATAACAACGCCAATAATAAATTCTCAAAAAAAGGAAAAATGGGAAAAATGATTGTAAACCTTACTAACCTCCCGTTCTGAAGAACCAAATGGCACGGAAAGATTGGCCATAGCCCGAAGTATGGCAACAAGTGATTGTACCGTATTACTGTAGACAACGGGTTTATACTGTTTATAGTCTTCGGCTGTGAAACCAGATTCATGAATGATTCTGAAATTTAGAACGGATTCAGCTCAGTATGAGATACGACACTGGAATTGTTGATATGAGATCTATCAAAAGACGGCGTCATCTTCCGCCCTCAGGGTGAACATTTTCGATGAGCGCGTAACGAAGGCTGTTCTACATCAGGATATTTTAGGAAATCATGATGCAATGTATTAATATTACATTATAGCATGTAATAAAATATGGAAAACGGCGGGGGTGGTGTAGAGGGAAGTGGCGCATACTATCACACGCTAGCCCTGGGGTTCCAAACCCATTCCATCGCTGCTAGGTCTGTTAATTGGCGCTACATTCGCCTTTGATCGGCTATCCACTGCAGCTCATTGTATAGGCCCCATTCGCTCCGAAAAAGCTCTAACGATTCCGAAATGGAGTAAAATACGTGGGAGCATCCCGTCAACGGGATTGATAGCATTAAAAAACTTTATCCTTCAAGGAACTATCAATATGGCTTAATGTATCGATGTTATAGTGCGGAAGGTATGTAAACGATTTGGGCCTACATTAGCCCCCACTTTAGAACTAGAATCGAAATTCACGAGAAATGAAATTCCTCGAGTGCTGATAAAAATCTTGGGGAACGCATCGGTTTTCTCAGTTACGAAATTAATGAGATACTTTGATCATCTGAATAAAACCAAAATTACCTAAACTGGATACAAGAACCAATTGAAGCCTTCTTTATGTTTTTTTACTTTATGTTCTTATCCAGCTGCTATTATCTAGGAACTCGGAAGAGGGAGAAAGAACAAATTCATTGACATACTGTGACGGCCCAATGAAAGCTATATAGCTACCAATATATACCTCGTTCGAAGCAATGACGTAAAATACGTTATCGGTTGATCACGATGGGGATCAGAAACCATTATGAACGATGCGTTTCATAATGGTTAGGGGTAGAATTGTAAGAGTGAGAAGGGGTAGAATGTAGGGGTAGAATTTATAGGCTCATTATCAATAGATTAAGGGCAATACCCATACTCGAAACAAGATTCGATTCGTGGAAATTTGGAGTCTAGATGAGCGATTCTAAAAGCTCTGACCAATTGAGCCACCGCATCTGGTCTTACGGAGTGCAGAGGACCAAGTTTTTTTGGTATGGCGCAGGTAATGAGCTCCGTGTGCCTTCAAGAGCCCGGATGTTTCGTGCGTGGCAGAGCACAATTGGACGCGACAGATATACGGGTAGTTTCTCCTCTAATGATTGATTCCTATCGATGCTTATGCAAAACTCGTATCCTGACCTAACGACACACATACGATTGGACTTCTTTTCGGACTATCATGTTACTAAAAACTTTCTTTTCTCTGGCAGCATCATCTTCGCTTTCAACTTTGTGAAACGAGCATATGGGACATCAAAAAGCCATTGAACGAGATTCCACATATTTTTCACTTTGAATTTGGCATCTGCACGCAGGCAAGGGGTGAGAATCTGGTGATTTCCGATATTTTTATCCACTGGGAAGGAGATCGCTGAGGTCAAGACTCATTGTCGTTTTAATGTGACTGGGATCTGCCTCGCTCTTCAGAATGGACCACGGAATGTAATCCCTGGCAGCGATTGCACACTGCCGCACGCGAAAAATCCGCACTCTCACTCAATAACATTCC
This sequence comes from Haemonchus placei, assembly GCA_900617895.1. Classification (NCBI taxonomy): domain Eukaryota; kingdom Metazoa; phylum Nematoda; class Chromadorea; order Rhabditida; family Trichostrongylidae; genus Haemonchus; species Haemonchus placei. The sequence continues at coordinate 30,998 of UZAF01018439.1, read as the reverse complement.
CAACATTCTTCAGCATAAAGGCTAAAACGCTTTTTTCAGTCATGGGTTTTTCCTTTCCATTTAGTACAAGACGTAAGTACACAGAAATGCACTTCTCTTCGAAGTTTGTCGCTTTCTTTTCAGCTGGAAAAAATGGACGAGTGAGTGCCGGTGACAGCAGAAAGTGCCAGACAGCATATCGAAGATAAGCCATTACTTTTCAGATGACATTGCTTTGCAAAAAGTCCAAGAACTAGGAAAAACTATTATCAAACCCTCTGAGCATAGCCAAAATAACGTTAGATGCTCATTTACCACAAATACGGTAGACCTCAAAGGTCACAAATGGTACAGGCATAGTTAACATCAGCAAAAATAGGGATTTAAAAATAAAAAAACAACTTAGAAAGTACGATACACAATGAGTTCAGAGTTCTGTTTAGATTTAGCTGGATGCTCAGTTTACGAAAAGTTCGGTGAACATCTGGCAGCGCTCCGGAATCACCAGAAGCCACTGGGAAGCCGGCTCATATCCAAGCACCGTACCTTCCCCCACAAACGAGACGTTTACCACAAGTTAGGGTCCAGTTGTAGCCAAGGACTTTTGCGACTCAGTAAGTAAGAAGATGAGGGAGATGTAGAAAGACCGACAGAGGGCCCTGTTCATTAATAACAGGGGAAGCCCAAGTTATGGACATTTCAGTCATGCGTATCAAATCGTCAGCTATCTTCCTACAGTATCCGCCACACCCCTGCACTCTCCCTTTGGTCATTCTGTGGTTGTATGAGTGGGAGCGTGAGATGGTCCAAAATTCATTTTTTAATACAACGATTCAGAAGGCTCCTAAGAAGCCTATCACTCCCTTCTATCCCGTCTTTCCCAGAAGTGGCCCATCAAAATTTTACATTTGTTAATGATTTGTAGGCAATTTGTGAAGGTCAAGACTGTTTTGGTAACCTAACGAAAGTCACAAAATGTCCCGAGAAGTCGCCAACAGTCAGAGGTTTTAACGGCACCGTTCTAATAAAGCTTAATGAAATCCAATCAGACACAGAAACTCGAAAACTTTCTGTATTATATTACGCATTCTGTGCTTTCTAGATTATTTTTTAACGATGAAAGTATTCATAGAGACGCCATTATGTGCATCCATNTCCATAACAAAGCGCCCATAGGGGAAAAGTGGAATGTTTTAGAAGCCATTCATGCGGATACAGCAGCTGTCTCATTAGGAGACGGTAGATCCCGGATCTAAGGGAACGTTTCAGAAACCTGACGAATCTGTTCGAAACTCTTTATTTAAAATTTGGAACCAAAGTGAAATCCAAGTGATCTATATAGATCAAAGTTCAGTATTTCAAAACTTTTTCAGGCATCTGAAATTTCTTTCCAGAAAAAAATTTAATTTTTTAAAAGATCCCGCATATTTTAATGAGGAAATCATCATCTTCGAAGAACTACCGCAAGGGGAAAAGATTCCCAAAATATACGAAATATTTTTGATATTCAAGAACAATTCTTTGAATATTTTTCTTTTCTGGCCATTAGCAGAACAATAATAAATAAAGTAATAATAAATAGAGCTAACCGAATTTGATGGTTCAGTTATAATACAAGCAAATATAAAAGTTTCCGATTGAGAAGTTTTCATTCTCAATTCTCCAGCTAGGGCACTCTACTTAGAGTTTTGATTTCTTAGATCTTTCACATGGGCTATTTGGAATTTTTCCATTTTTTTCGTTTCGCTATGTTTTTGACAATATCGGAAGATCAAAACAGCTGTGAGAATCAGCCGTGAATATTTAGTTACAAGTAAATACGGATGGAGGGATCAACAACCATGTCTGTCAGACTTGGGAGCTTTGCTTGTGATAGCCGTCCAGAGGAAAGTCTATGCATCGGTTTTACTCGAAAAGAAAAATGGATGTAGGCCGCATTTGGAAACGTAAAGAAATCGCTGAGATTTAAGCGAGGACCAGACCTTCAAGATGGGTTTTGATCCGTGGGCCATAACGGCGCGATATTGGCGCCATCTTCCACTACCCCACCTACTGATTTATGATCAAAGTGCACTGGCGTGGAAAAGAGGAAACTCTGCAGACCTCATGTACTTAGATTTCCAAACGATTTCCAACTTTCTCTTATTCCCTTACCATTCCCAAAATGGTAGAGAACTTAATGGGATTCATGGAAAAAGCATTTTATTATACGTACGACCGTCATTTCCTTGACGTTATTATGCGTTCGCTACAGCTGGAATATGAAAATCACACAAAGCCCATTTTATTTCTTTTCACAAAGTTTGACGTCAAAACTCTGGGGACATGGGACCATGAGATAGAATTGAATGGGAACTCGTTTGTCTGTTTTTCTATTTGTTCCTGGAAATGTACCCGAGAAAGCCTCTTTTAACTCCTCTTCCTTCGCCAGACTAAACGCTGAGGAGATCAATACATAAAGTCTTTCAGGATTCAGGATTCAGGACGAGTTTTACATTCATTTTCTATGACTTACGCAAATGGTAAACGCCGACTTTCAATAGAATCAAAAACCACCAGTTCAACTTACTTCATTTGCTTCACGATGGTCGATTTCCCTGATTCACCAGCACCCAACAGCAGCAATTTGATGTCCTAAAAATAGCGGTCCCTCCATTTTATGTGAATTTTTCCTATGAAACCTATCAAACACCTCGGATATAAGTTGTAATATGGGGAAAAACCGATATTGCTCGATCACTGGCTGGGAAACCTTCCACATCCCACAAGTTCACTTTGTTCATGTCATAGCAATGAACAATCATAACGAACTCAGAAACATGATTACCGTACCGCTTCCCTTGTCACGATTTCTATCTCCATGAAGGATGAAGACAATAAAGGGCAGGTTATTACTCTCCCATATGCACGGCCAACGAGAATATCCCCGTTCAGGCAAAATTGGGCTTGTATCGCGGCGGTGTCGGCTTTCCGGCATCATCTTCGTCTAGACGAACGAGAAGTCTATTACCCACACAATCGGCAAAAAAGCGGAATCTGAGGCACACCCCAAAGCCAATAAATCAACCCTAGGCCCTCATCTTGTACTTATTCGTCCTGTAATTAGGGTACGGGAATCCTTCTAGAAGGCAACGGGGAATTGTGGGCTGGATTGACCTCATTCTCAGAACAGAACACTTTTTATCCAGCGGGTTCTGGTAGAAGACCCAAGCGTCTTGAAGACTGGGTCCCCAATATGGGATAGGATTGTGTAGGCCTTTTGTTTTGTTTTCGTGCAGCTCATTCATAAAAAATTGGTATGGCTGTTTTCAGAAAGTGCTCGCAGAAAGGCGGTGATTGATGAAGCTTAGCAGGGTAATCCCCATCAGGATAGCACCGGGGAGAGAGAAGAACGATTCTCAGGAGGTGAATGACGTCGAACGCCAACGCTCAGCTAGGATTTTCGGAATAAGCCATAGTAAGACTATAAGCCCGGAGCAGATAATGTTGGGATGAATTTGGGGGCTCATTACGGGTAAATGTCATAAGCTCGAATGTCGTCGAAATCCAAGAATTTCAACCAAGTTACCCAGGAGTTGCCCATATCCCCCGGCCCCGCTTGGGCGTGAATTTCAGGATCGGCCCCTCCAATAAATCGATATTTACAAAGTAGAAAAAAGTAAAAAAGCAAACAGAGAACGACAACAAAACAAACCTTGGCAGCTTGCATACCATCCTCTTTGAGGTTCTTCTCGATCATTCGGGAACGTTCGAGAGCCGCCCGCTCTTCCTGTGACATGGTGCAACCCATGGTGTACGGCGGCGGGTGGTGTGGCGGTGGTTCCGGACGACGACGTGCCTTCTTGTAGTTCTCGTAGCGTGCTCTCTGTTGGACGACACGGACCTCTCTGTCACACTCTTTAGGTCAGATGACGAACCACAACACCCTACACCAAACAGAGAGAGAGCCGCTCTAGCCGAACCTGTACAACTCTGGAAATAAGAATGGATTTCTTAGGAAGGGGTAAAAGGCATGGCCAAACAAACGGTCACGAATAACTAGTAGGACCCGAAAAAATCAACTGACTACTGCCATATGGGTAAAATGGAAGATACAGTAAAAACAGAGTCATTTGAAAAGGAGACAAGCTCTTGTCGGGTGAGCATTAGAGGAGAAAAATCCTATGTAAGTCAAAGATCGTCTAAAGAGCGCCTCAGTAGGCAGCCGGAACCGGTTTGCTTTCGTCGCCATTCAACTTGTCGCCTTCGTTTGTCTCGCTTAGTAAACATATGAAAATACGAAGCGATAACGAGTAATAGGAAAAGAAAATGACATAAATCATCCGAGACTCGTCCCATACCAGTAAGGAGGCCGGAACTGACTAGTACACGTAATTCTAGAGAAAAGATAAGATCATATGGAACTTATAGGCAAATCAACACGTGATAATAGCAAGCGGACGATCTAATTGGTAGGTGTGCATCAAGGAAGGGGATGAAGCTCAGTTTTAACCTTGGGACGCTCGCCAAGCATTCCGACCCCCTAATCCGAGTATCCCATCATCGACACACTGGAGACTCCAGGTCTCCTTACTCACTATTCCCCATTTGAAACGAATTTGCTATTTCGCTTTCAAGGCTACTTCGTACTTCCATCAAAGAGTAAGTCTGACCAAATTCCGATCCAAGCTAACCAATATCGGAGAAAGCCCAAAGCAGCAAGGTGGTCGCTGATCTGTTAAGCACAAGTTTGGCAGCAGCCACCAGACTCTGTGCTCAAAAAGAAGTAGAGCTATCCAGGTCACTGAGTGGTCCTACAAACTGACTGGTACAAATTAGTTTGATCAGGGCATCAAATTGAGCATGGGAAGAAGAGATGGTAACAGAGAAGGGTAGCATCACTATCAGTAGAACATAGCAAAGTGCTACTTTGAGGGATGATGTGGAGCTGCGAGATATGTACCAGTAGCCACATGGATCCCACAACGTGCTACTTTGAGCGATAAGGTGGAGTTGGAAGTTACCAATAGCTGCATGGATTCCCTGGAAATGAACGTGTCTCCTCGACCTCCTGTCTATTACTCGGAAGTGTACTCAAATTAAGGTGTACTTAGGCGCCTTTCAAGATGTCGAATCAGGTCAATGGGCGGCGGCTGTACGCCACTTACCTACTTGGGATTCGATTACCCATATGAAGTTCGTATTGAGTTGGAAGAGGAACCTGATTCGCCCGCCGAAGAAGAACCCAGGTGGGTTGTGTAGCCTACACTGTCCCAGACTGCCACCTTCACTTCAGTCACTCCCTCTTCCCCCACTCAGTGCTCTTTCACAAAGAGTAAACTTGAAGTCTTTGCAGCAGCCACTAGATTCTGCGCCTAGAAAGACAGGAGAATTCCCCAAGTCGGTGAGTGGTCTTACAGATCGACTATTACTGAAAAGCATGTGTTGAGCCCCTTCATTCTCCCCGTAATTTGGCGAGATGGAGACCCATTCTACATAAAGACCACTTCGGGGAGGCATTCATTCCTCTATACCATTCTGCCTACTGATGTGGGAAATTAACTCACTCAATTCTGAAGAACTCCATCTAGGCTCCTACTCTTACAGTGATTCAAGCCATGTAAGATTAGTACATATGTAGATGAGGATGGAAATCAAGAAAGTCAATACAAAACTATGTGAGATCAACTTCACCATTAATAAGGAACGAGGAGTGGGGTGGGTGGTTCCATTGGGAGCTCGAAACGCTCAATAAATTCTCCTAAGCAATTACTTCGGGTGCTTAAGAAGGTAATGATTAACAACCCAATTAGTAATTACTTGAATTACAACGTCATTCAGGATTACCACTTTTCTAAGATGAACTTCAGAAGCAGTATTAGGGCCTACAGAACCTTGGCGACATTTCTGACTACAGATATTACTTTTAGGTCGATCGGGTGCTTTTCTACACGAGCCAAATCCATTGTTTGGACTTTGGCGACCTTCCTCACCAAAAAAGGAGCTATAACAAAGAGTTGGCCTTATGGTTTACTACTCTACCGGAAAAAGCTCTTCAATAGAGGACAAATTCCCCGGAAAAGCCGGCCTATTAATCCTACGCGTATCTACCTCTTTCGACGAGCTCCACGAGCATGCATGCACTCTTTATCGGCGCAGCCCCCTCCTCTTTCAGAGAGCTGCTTTTTTTTNTTTTTTTTCTTAAAAGACTTCCTGCCGGTGAAGTGTATGGAGGATATGGCTCGACGATTCGCTTGAACAATGGGCAATGGGAAAAGAAAAACGAGCATAAGAATTGCCCGAATTGAAGCCTAACTTTTGCATTAGATGAATAGATGCCGTAATATCTCCTGTAGGACTGTTTTTCTACTGAAAACTTTACCGCAATTATTAAACGGATATTAGAATTATTAACGAGAATCAGCAATAACAATTATGCTTAGGAAACATGCTAATCCAATGGTCGTTACCATCATTTTTACTAAAATAAATGAATCAACAAAAACGGATTCAATCAGGGAACGGAGCGATAGATTGGCAGATTGATGAGGAATAAAGTGCCAAGCTGTGAGAGCAATTCTATCAGATTTAAGAAAATTCCAAAGCAAACAAAAAAAGTTGACGAGGTGTCAACAAAGTAAACAAAAAGTGAGAGTTGTTGCACTTCCAGATAGGAACACCATAACAAACAAGAAAAGGCGCTGAGGGTACTTCGTAGAAACCTTGAATGACACCTGATTAACCGCTGGGCGATAACGAAAATCGATAGTGATAGGGGGATCGTCGGGAAGTCTTTTGGGAAATAACAAACTACCCAGATGGTCGGTGTCTGGTGGCCAGACAAGTGTAGGGCCAACGAAGGACCGGCGAAGCATCACTGCCCGTCTACGAAGTGCTGACAGTTTGAACTGAGTCATGCTCAGCATGAGCCATCACAGCTTCATCGACATCGTTCGCCGTCGAAAGGAAACGACCAGCCGTTAGCGCCCAGTTAGCAGCCAGCTGCCAACTCACCGTCCAGCTTTTTTACAAGAAAGAAATAAAGTTTGAAGTTCATTTTCGGTTTGAAAAAGGACCAGACCACACAAATTGGCTGAGAATTCAAGAATGAGCAATCATTGATAATTGGAAATGGCTCAGGAGAAAGCTGGGTAGCAGTCTTAGGGGGAAAGGACATGTGGACTAACCGAAATGGGGAGATGTTGCCGATGCGCGAATTCTCATTACCTAATAGTATTAAGGGTTGCTAAGCCCTACGCTAACAGCATTTCACCAAATGATTAGCCGCCTAGATTTAGAGCCGCCAAGTCATCGTAGACGCCTAGAACGATCTGAATATGGGTAATGAGGGAGGCTCGGGAACGCCCGGAAGCACTTCGTCTAGACAAAAAAAAACTGAGTGAGGGAAGGTAGCGTAGAAGGGTCCAGAGTAGGTGCTCCACCGGATATGACGTGCTGCCGGACCTGCAGGGAATGACCATCCAAGAAGGATTTGCATATCTCCTCGATGTGGACCATGTGCGCGATGTGGGCAGGGACGGGGTGGGGGCAGGCGAATAATGATCGATACGTGCCTGCAAGCGCTCCCTCTCGGCCTCCTCGCTGTCTCTCACCTCAATCGAAACCAACTGCTGCTGCTACTACTGCTGGCTGGGTGGCTGGGTAGGCTGGCTGAGTAGCTTCCCCGTTGCGCAGCGCAAGCTTGACCAGGGTCAAAATCCTCGAACTCCTCAGGAATCGGAATGAATGGGTGTCCCGATTTCAGAAGGGTCTTTGTGTTGTTGCTGCTGCTCATAGGTCGTCTATCGGGCTCGCTACGCAGTGCACTCTCAGCCCTGAGGCTCCCTTACCAGTGCAGGATGAAAGGCTAGCCTGGAAAGTTCCTACAGTCTCAAAGCTCCTCCAAAGGGGGTCGGTTTGTAATGGTGTTCTCTCGTACATAACAATGACGTCAAGTGGGGTCAGTCGGGTATGTCTGACAAATGGTCCCGTCAATCAGCTTGCCATAGCCAGGATTAGCAGCTGGTTGTGCGCTAAATCGCACGTGTGTGCAAATGAAATTGCTAATGTGGGCAGACAGGAGGCATATGGGGGTGAGGGGGCATTTGTTTAAATAGATCTATAACTGAATCAACGTTAAAACAACACTCGAAAATCTTAGGGGATGAAAATTGGACGAGTTACTGAAAGGAAGAGAAAGTGGTATAAGCGGCAACAATAGGGGATCCGAAGCCCTAGGATGGGCTTGATTGGGTTGCCTTCGGCTAAGGGAGTGGGAGATTGGCTTTGGGTGGATAGAATTATTAACGGCATGAAAAGACATCACACATTCGGGCGATGAAACGCTCATAAAGCAGGCTAGCACACGACGGCAGTGGCAATGATTAGGGCAGTATGAGATGAAAAACGTGACAGAATGAAGGCAATGTGGAATTGATGGGCTGCAGAGACGAGGACGAAAAGTGTCGAGGAAAGAAAGTTTTCGACAGAGAGCAGCTTCAATCATAACATTCTGCAAGGCTATACGCCCCAAAAACTTGCTATTGATATCGAGGAACAGCCGTCAGAAACTGTCAAACTCAAATCGCCTGGCAAACTTGGGCCGAGACTGGCACAGCCCAAATCACCTGGCACAGATCGCGTGAGGAGCCAAAGCCAAGTGGATCTTGAGGTAGCACTGCTGTAGCAGCAATTCAATTCGAGTGTGTGTGGGACCTGGAATGACGACAACGACGGCGGAGGAGGACACATGGCGGGGCCCCTGTGTGCCGCAGCCGTTGCCGCCACTGCAGGCCGCCGGCCCCAATTGATCTNCCCCCCCCCCATGCGCTTTTCTCTCATAATCTCCTCGTTTCACGCTATATTTCGTAACTATAGCGACGCACATCTCTGATCATCACCAGACATATACAAATATTTATAAAAAATAAATAAATAAACATAGTAACATCGAGTCATACTCTGGAAAAGATTTCCCGAACAGCTGACAGCAACTCAAGGTTTGTGTATGACGATCCGTGGCACCTGGGAAGAGCCAGAGCCAGCTAGCGGTGAAGTGGGTGGCAGAGTTCAGTCGAGCGCCGAGTGCAACAAGTAGGAGGCAATTGAGGGTGAAAGTGGGACGACGACGACGGCGACGACGACGGGGAACAGTCGTTGAGTGCGTGTGTGTGTGTACTGGCTGCCGTCAGCGCCGCCGGCCGCAACGTAAAATGATCCACACTGAAATTGCAGCTCAGCAGCGCAATTCACAGGGCGAACTCGTCACGGTTCGGGAGGTGCCCCCCGCTATCGCCTGATGTAGTGCAAACACCTGGGCGCGCATCTTCCTGAACATACCTCGACAGCCTAGGCGTCAGCGATGACTGGTTCCGCCGTTGGCCAATGGGTT
>UZAF01018439.1:0-21260 GCA_900617895.1 Haemonchus placei | reverse complement strand
GGGGGGGGGGGGGGGGGGAGGGTAAGGGAAAAGCCTCCCTAACAAACTAATTAGTACTTCCAATTTTCCGATATCTGGTAATTAGCATTAGGCTCACCTGGGAAACCAAACACCCACCTACACACACTGGCCAACTCATTAGCTCCTCTGCGAGTTGTATCGGTCGCACAAGTTCGATCACTTACGACTCCGAATGAAAGGTATATTTCACGATTATAATTCTTCAGGACCACGCCATGTTCCCCATAAATTTTGTTTATCTCTACATTACCAGATGCATATCGATTGAGGAAGGTGGACCGATTACGAAAAAGTCGCTAACTTGTCTCGGAAAACTTCAAGGAGCACTGCGTTACCGCAGGGTCCCAATATCCTCAAAAAACTTCTGGATGGATTACAGTATCTATTCAAAACTCCTACATAGCCTCTGAAGGAACCGGGAATATACTTGATCTGTCGTCGTTGCTTCGGGAAGGCCCTGAAAGGAATCCTCATTTTTTCTCCAGGAAAGCTCCAAGGCAGGAACCAAAGAAAAATGCAAACGAAATCAATCCTAGTTGCTTTTCTTGCTAAATTCCGCTATAATTTTGGAAGTATTACATCAATCCGTACTGTACATGCCCAGTCTGAAATGAAGACGTTTCCCTAGACGAGAATCGTCATTTTGATGAAGGCTGTCCGTTGCTACAAGCAGTGACGTGGTTAAGTGTGTTGGTAGAAGAGGTTCTGGATCTATGTGGAGGGGAACTCAGATGGGTGTAGTATTTTAAACCAAGTTTTTAGCCATTACACCTCTGATCGACCTCGGTCAGTTAAGAAGCAGCATTAAAAAGTGTCAAATGATGCTGAAATTCACTACGAATTCTCCCAGGACCAAGGGATGCTGCGGGGGTTTGTTGAACCGCACAATCACGCAAAGATCCCTCTGAACCCACTGTATCAATTTGCGTCCGAATCATTTTAAGACGGCATCGGATTTCCGTAGGCGGTCGCTGTTGCCAATTACGAACGGATAAGTCGTCGTGGCCGCCGTTGGTGGAAGGCTGGGTGGGCTGAACGAAAATGGATCAATGTGAGAAAGGTGGACGTGGACATTTGGAAGGCAGCTCCGAGGCAAGCAGTAAGGCAGCCGAAAATCGCTCCTCGATGATGATTTTACTCGCTCAATACCGCTTCCATCGCCGTTGCCATCTCCGCCCACCCACACTCTCTCCACGGAAAACAACAAAGGTTTCCGCCAGTCATTTGAGGAGCTTCGGAAGTGTTTGACGAGTAAAGCAGGGGAGCGTGACAACATGCTCCATTGTGGCTCATTCTTCCTCTGTGTTGTTCGATTCTGTTCCCTGGAGCAAAGAAGGAAGTCCTAGCTACGTCTCCAGGGACCAAGAAGGAGCGATTTGTTGTAAAAACGGCAACTGAAAGTTCAAGGCGTTCATGGTGCCTTCGTGACGTTCTGGGGAAGGCGACGATGCTGAAGGAACTATGACGTTAGGGCGCGATTTGAGGGGAAGATCGGACTGGGCCAAGCCACGAGCTGATTGTCTCAGGTAGTCATGGGTTTGATTTTCGTCACTGGAGACATGTGTTGGCATTACCGTCGTCGGAATGTGACCAGATGGCTGACGATAATAACGACCAATCATTTTCTACGACCATATACTGGTTATTGATCGATGGGAACACTAAGAGGCGTTCCGATGTAGGGCGATACGGTGACTTTCCACTGGTGATGTCTCCTTTGGTCCCTCAAAGCTCCTAGCTATCCACCCCAAATCGAAGTGTACTCGTCCAAGAATGACAGCAGAGAAGGGATGAGAGCGCCCTTTCATACAACGCAGCATCGAAATGTGGGACTGCGAAGGGATCCAGTGCGGAAGCATTCGCTGGATGGGGACAATCGTGGTACCCATATTGAAGGATGACGTCCCGTAAATACCTCCCAAGCCAAGTCTAATCTGGAAAAATTCGGAAAGCGATTTAGCAACACAATGACTGCAGTTTAAGCCTGACAATTTCCGGTCATTTTAATACCATTTCCGCAAATGTCCTTTTCAATTGAAAGAGTTCCTGACGACAATTGCTGGGAACGAATTGCTACGTAAAACCAAGCTTGCCTAGTCATTTCGCCCCAAGATGATCACCGAAATAACCCTTACCAGGAAAGGTACACTCTGTCGGCGGAAAGATTGACCAAAAACATCGGCAGCTGGAAAAAGGGATGACGAGCTTGCAGATATCAATTTTGTTGGGATAGGCCATGAACTCTGCCTTCGTTCGGAATCCTTCGTGCCCTTCAATGCTCACCATACAATAACTGAATCAGCTGTTATTGAAACCTATTCCTCATCGTCCTTCGACCTACCCTAGTAGGCATGTTTGGCTTAAGGCCATTTTCCTGATCGCCTACTCAAAAAAGGGTCAAAAGAGGTCTAGTTCCCCCATGTAGAATCTTCCTCATAGAAAGATTTGCACAATTTCAATTCAGGGGTTGTGCGGTGTTGACTGCTTTCTGAAGAACCAGGATTGTTTTGGATAGGGCTCGAACCGTCCATTGCTCTCCCAAATTGGCGCTTTCTACCTTCAAGCCGTCCATCACTTGTGAAATTTCACACGATGCATTGGTGACATATGGATCTCTAGGGTCTCTGAGGTCTCTAGGGCTTGGTTGAGGTCACTTCGTCAAGTAGTCCTTAATTGCCGTCCGCGTTCCACAGAAATCTGAGACTCCACAGTAAAAACAGAGTCGCCGCAGCAAACCTAAGAGTGTAACAGGCCTAAGGCGAGGGTGGATTCCGTCAAATAGAATATAACGAACCTCAGATTGGCAAGATGGCAGCAGACTTTTCTAATCGTTCTCTGAGGAGATACGCAGCAGGAATAGGTCGTACATCCCTAAAAAATAGACACTCGTTCTTCTCTTTTTGCATAAAATTGTATCAAAATCTCTTCAAGTGTTCATCTGTCGACGTTTCAGAAGTAGATGGGACTGGAGTGACCGTGAATGGTCAGCCTTGTTGTTTACTGCACATTTTGGAAGGCTCCTGTGTTTCTTATCTAGATTTTTTCTTCGTCAAGGTACTGAGGCAAGATTGAGAGCTTCCCTGAGAGAGATAGGAAAATTGGAAAACACCTCTCCCTGTGTGAACTCAAGCATAGACCTGCACATTTTTCTTCTTTTGTTGTCTCCTTCTCTTAATAGTTGATTTTGGGTTTAATAGTTTTATTCTTAGAGATATAATACCTCAAGCTTGAGTAGCTGTTTGAGGTCCACTGGAAGGAGTTTATTCAAGGTAGTTTAGTTTTAATTTTAACGGTAATGATCTCTTAAAAAATTTAGTTTTGTGGGGCCCACAAACACAAATCTCCAAAAAATTTCTGCCCTGAAAAACTGATTCATGTAAAAATATGGACATCCTTGAGATCCGAGCTTCCTTCAGCGTTGTGGTAATGCTGGAACCCTCCCACTTTGCCAGCAAAGATTTCAGAGCTAATCCTTTTTGGATATACATACAGTACTGGGCACGAATATGTATGTTTAATGAGTTATTAGCCCCGTTTCCCACAGGCAGGCCTAGGCCTGTATATTCATGAGCTTTTCAGGAGTGAATTAATGTGTACCCACAAGAGAAAATCCATAAAAGTCATGCCTTTTCGGGTAAGTTTCATCAAATGGTTTGTAATTTGTGATCTCTGGACGAGAATTCATGTCTTGATGAGCTTCCTTTCACTGATACCACAAAAAATCACCTGCTTTACCTCCACTACCGTTTCCCAATTTCCCTGATGGCATCACGTGGTAGGTCACAGTCGTCTACTGTCGAAAATGACCAATGAAGAGGGCGGAGAACAAACTGACGGCATACGGTCTAGTCTTCGGGTACGCTACTGTATGCTACAGTATTGCTTTACATATTTCCTTCTGAGTAATTCCATGAAGACTCCCACAACATTGCAGAGTACACTCCAGAAGAAATCAGGACCACTGTAGGACCGTATACCATACAATAGATCAGTTAAAGTGAATTTCAGCCACGACATTGTTGCAGATCTAATTTTTAGCCCGTCTGGTAGCCGTTCCACCACCCTTACTCATCCCATGTACAATATTTATGAGAGCTGCCTTTAGGGTGCGTAAGATAACTGGGTGGCTGGGTGGTCCGATTCATATATCTAACATTGTAGAATCGAATTTGTTCATTTTTTTCAATTTTTCATGGCTCATGGAGGAGCAGCAGCTTCAGGCCGGCCACCCTACATTGAGCTTGTCCATCAAAAGTGTCCTATGGTTTAATCTCGGTGGAGACTGGCCGAAGTGAGAGATGTTTGTGTATGATTGCAAATTTTTCTCATGAAAGCTGTACCATAAGCAGTGAATTACCCTCTCTTGGCGACGTTTTTCTATTCAAACTGGCCACTTGTTCATTCTTCTAACGTGAGAGACTTTTACAACAAAGGGAAAAACATTCTATTTTCTCATGACTTCATACCCTCGTCCTGAGTTTAGTGGATTGAGGTTTGGATATACACAGGCCCTTTTACCTAGGTGGAGCACCGTTTTTTTTTTCTGCTGGCCAGCAAGAATCTTTATAGGGCCCCTAACCTTGAATGTTCCGAAAATAGTAGTGGTGAAGATGGTGATCAGATGGTCATCGGTAAAAATCCGACTACGTCGCCAACACCAAAGGTGACTGCATTACCAAAGGTGTTTTAGTGCCTGCATGATAGCCAGCTGAATTGAGTCCGTTTNACTTTTACAACAAAGGGAAAAACATTCTATTTTCTCATGACTTCATACCCTCGTCCTGAGTTCAGTGGATTGAGGTTTGGATATACACAGACCTCTTACAGGCCCTTTTACCTAGGTGGAGCACCGTTTTTTTTTCTGCTGGCAGCAAGAATCTTTATAAGGCCCCTCACCTTGAATGGTACGAAAATAGTAGTGGTGAAGATGGTGATCAGATGGTCATCGGTAAAAATCCGACTACGTCGCCAACACCAAAGGTGACTGCATTACCAAAGGTGTTTTAGTGCCTGCATGATAGCCAGCTGAATTGAGTCCGTTCTTCTGAGCGCGGTGCATTCCCCTGGTTGGACCGGCAAAGAAGGATTGCGATCAATCACAATGAGGGGTCGTAACGAAGCCGCTAAAAAAGTGATATCTATCGATATCAGACCATCGGTTTTTCCTCTTCATCTTAGTTTATTTTAGTAGCCTGGAAGATTTTGTGCTCCTTTACAACCTTCAGTTTCACTGATTCGTTCTTATATTTTCTACCAGCAAGAGCCAGTACGGTAATTTGACCTTCAGTCGCTATCGGTCAGCGTGAACGTAGCGATGTGCGCAGGGAATTGTGAATTTTGTGTACCAACAATCTTTACAACTTTTTATCACTCGGTATCACATACCCTGACTCACTTTCCCGAGCCCTCTCTTCGAGGACTTTTTGCACGTAGGAGAGGGGATGGAACAAAACAGTGATTGATATCCCACAACACCTCTAAACTCTCTTCAGTACTCTTTACAATCATTATGCCTATCCCTTTACTTTCGCTTTTTGCCAGTTTGTTAGTTTTATGGCTAAAAAGTGGGACTTTATGAGATTTGAGATAACCTATCGCACGCAACTGTTTACAACGGTAGGGGAGGTTCCGCCACTTTCCTTTTTCCCAAGTTGATTCATCCGTGGTTGGCTAGTCATTCAAGCGCGTCCAGGAGTATCACCACTAAGAAGCCTTTAACTCTTCCGCTGCTCCAAACGCCTTTCGCGGAGAGCAAATGATTTGTGGGAATGGATTACGTCGGTTGAGCTGCTTGCTGGTGCCATTGCTTTGCCAGTTTCCCGATAATGAATGGGCTCCCGTATAGGAGGAGTTCATCTTGCTGAATTCTAGTGAAACATGCAGTAGGGCGGGATCAATTACTGATTTAGCCCAATTCTGACGAGAGTCGTGAAGTTGTGCGTGGGTTAGAGAATTCCCAAGTGAATTGTCATTAGAAGCCCGAAGATGTTCCGAGCTTGTCAAATTAGTGATCGATTTGACGATGGGGTAGTGACTTCCACGACTGGGCACGAAATGGCTCTCCGAACATATCTTTTGGCTCGTAAACGTCGTCGTTCTCCGTAGTTATGAAAAGCACTTACAAACAGGTGATGGGATATCCATTAAGCTGGTCTGGGCAGGATCGATGGAGTGAAAGGGTTCAAAGGAAGGGGAAAGGAAAATATATTCGATGAATGCCGTCTAGAGAACGATTCTTAGGGAGGAATTCTCTTCGACAATGACTATGATATTGGAGGTAATAATTAGCTAATGCAACAAAGACCCTGACTCTACCAATTCGTCTTCAGCATCACCCAATAAGTTCGGGAGAACAGGTTCCTTAGATTGGAGTTTAATAAAGCTGAGCAGACGGATTTAGTGGAGTGGATGCACGCATCACTATATCCACACTTGGGTTTGAGCATGAGCTTTAAGTGGGACCGTCTCACTTCCTCCTTATTAAGCCCTTCACGCTTCGTTCGCTCAGATTAGCACATTTACGTGCACAGCATATGTCCTTTCATCAGTAAGCAGGAATATAGCCAGTTCAGCATTCTCTGGGTTCTCGAGTGGGAAAAAAATCTCAAATATACCCACAAATGGGATTAGAAAGGTTGAGAGCACGATGATGAGGAGATGTTAACAAAGAGTGCAACTCTTCCAGCTAAAGGTTGTGCACTGATTTTCTGATATCCACAGGATTTCTCCTTATCAGTGATATCTACAACTCAGTAAATTCGAGGTAATAGTAGCGGTTTACTACCGCCTACCTTTCCTATCTTTAAGGTTGGCTTTCCTTGGGAGTTCCGCTGAACCCTGATCAAAGCGGAAGGAAGCCGGCGCAAGCGGATATCACTGGTGGTTTTCCCAAGAATAACCAACTACATACTTCCTTCCCACCAGTATAGTTCACTCTCGGCCTCGCATTTTTGCTGGGATCGTCTTTCAAACTTTCAATCAGGAGACCATGTGGTAAGGGTATACGGGAATAGCAGCATCAGGAAACGCACTCATTAAAATAATAAGAAAGGGCTAATTTGACTTTTATCGCTAGGGTAGCCCAGGAACTCATCACAGAAATGTCTGTACGGGCGGTTATCGTTTGGCCTCTTGGAACCTACTCATGATGAAGCATAAACCTAGAAAAAACAGTCAAAACCAGGCTTCTCGATAGTAGAGTGCTGTTGTGGCGTTTTTTAAAAAATGTCACCTGATAGATCGTCAGTGAAGTAACCTGAGCAAGTTGAATTGACACTTCATAAAGCGTCTTCAAATGTAGTAGCTTAGCAGGCAATACATAGAACATCATGGTATATTGCTCAAGCTGAAAAGATAATAACAGACAGATTTTTGACGTTGTCGGCCCTGTTCTTGGGATGTACCCTTGCATTCGACGTCCATTCAGAATCATAGTGGCGTATTGAGTGCATATGTGGCCCATGCAAGTCTCGCATTGGCCAGCCGATGTACAAGTTAGTGCTTTTATCCTCTCAAACGAGTCAGGTACCAATTGACCGATCCCGGAAGGACGGAAGGCTCGGTTAGCTAGGAGGTATCAGGGCTGGATTCGAACTCCGGACGATACGCATGTGATAATAAGCCCCTTGCCACTACGCCACGCCGCCCTAAGCCGAATGGGTGATCAAGAAAAACGATGGGTTGACATGACGATTTGTCCCTTTGAAAATGCCTAATTCTGCATATTCGACTTCTGGGAGTTAACTCTTACATTTAGCCACAAATCCATCGAAATATGCATGAAATTGAATTTGTAGCAAAGTTCAGGTGCACTTTTTCAGGACAAATGATTAAATTCGTCATAACCTCTCGGAGTGGAAATTCGGAAGGCTCATGGCTACTGCATCGAATGGATTCAACTACTAAGGGAATACGATTTTTATGATTTTTGTGACGGATTTTGTTCAAGAGCCTTAAGTGTCTCAAAGAGAACATTCGAACCATCACATATGACGTCCTTAGGAGAATACTTATGATATTGTAAACGAGAGTCGCGGCTGCTTCCGTGTAAGGCAAGCCAGGGGTCATTAGGAGTGAGGCATTTTCAAGGAACATGGAGTTAAAGGGACAAAAAGGTCACGAAGGTGAACTAAGGCGATAAATTGCTAAGTGGTACAGAATACAATGGCCTAAAGATCACAAATGGATACCTAAACAAGTCTGCAAGGCCTTCTATATCTTTCAAATGAGTCAGTGGTAACGAATTAGTCCGGTAGGGTAAATGCAGTTACTTGTATATTGGCTGACCAACGAAAGCCATTGTATAGGCCATATACTTGCTCAAAACGCCACTACGATTTTGAACAGAAGTCAAGTGCGGGGTGTATCCTAGAACAAGGGCCGATTAACGCCTAACACTTCTTACTTTTATAAAGTCAAAGGGGAATGTATCGCCGAAAGAAGAAGTAGTAAGTCTTCTCGTCCAAGGAACCACGAAAGGCCTAAGTCAGGAGCGAAGTGAGAACAAATTCTTTGTGACCTCATCGTTTGGCCATCGCTGGCATTAGTGAGTATCCCTTATCCATTGGTGGACTGAATTCGAGTGATGGCGAAGTTGCGCGGCGCGATCTCAGGTTAAAAACTGATTGGCTTAGCATGTAAAAGCACAAAAAATCAACTGATCCATACAAGGAACAGTTAAAGTTCAGTTCCGGTCAGAAAGGAAATCTCTGTCTCCCACAATCCCGTTACTTAGCAGTTACCAACGTGGCGGCCCGATAGTAGGCGCTGGTTCCGGGTATTCAGAGTTGATAAGCTATTGATTGGGGGCCGTTGGAGGTAGGAATTCCACGCGGACAATTTTTGCTTTCTGGCATATAGCCTTGCCTTTAGAACACGTCATTTATCATTGGATTTTTGCTTTCCAGTAAAATCATTTGTCCTGTGCTTTATGTTTCTGCAGCCTATTAAAATGACAGTAGGGGTTTATTGTGTAGTGGTTATTAGCCATACCAGTTCGTAATTCAAAGTAATAGCCATGTTCAAGCCGTAACTAATTTTAGTCTCCATTAATGAATTTTTGTGCTAATGTGAAAGCTGTTACGTCAAAGGTGCTCTCCGGTGTCTATTTCCTAGAATTTTTACTTTAATTCAGGAGGGTATGTTTCCATTTGAAAATCAGAATCGGAATTTGGAATAGAGGGATAAAAGACGAAGGCACTGGACAGTGTTTAAACAGTCAGTCGATCTTGTTTCTGAAACCATACTCCTCCTCCTTCATATTCAACCTTAATGGAGAGTGGTAGTAGCACTCTGAATATGTACACATGAGGCCTATACAATGACTTGCTGTGGCCCCCGGCCATGTATAAGCCAGTGTTCTTATTCTGCCAGGCGGGTTCTATACCAAGACGGATGTGAGTCTCAGTACCGCTACGACATCGATCCGAGCTTCAATCGCCAGACGTTGTGGGTCATAACGCGCTTCTTGACACTGCGCCACTTTCACCCCATCTATACCTTTACTCAGAAATACATCTAGAATGAAAAAGAATGTAGTAAAAAGCCCAGCTGCCGAGCAATAAAGCAATGCCGGCCCTTAATTATTGAGTGGAGGTGCGAAAAGATCCAATTTATAACTAAAGTTGCATGCCCTGAAGGGTGAGGAGCAGATAGGGATCTGAATTGATATCTAAGGCTACAAGTCAATATCTAAGGCGACTTCACATCGTCCTGGATATCGATTTTTGAATAGACTGAATATTTTATGCGCGGGTCCCTTTCTCGGATCCCACGCCGAGTGAATCAGCTGTGTAGATCGATGGCACCAACTCCCTAGCAGTCGCCATGCACTCGCCCTTCTCGTTGATTTGGGAAGCTTGTCTGCATTCCATAGCCATCTTCGGAGTCTTGAGCGCTGTAATATCTCCCTTAGATTACAGTATCATAGCGTGGACCACTATATTAGTTACCTGGTACTGCCTTTTAAGGAGTGGCTACTCAGGAAACATTTCAGCCTATTCAAGTGTTACTTAACCTTACTTCCCAGTTCCGATTCATATGGGTACGTTCGCTCTCATTCACGCAGGTTGCCTTGTAGTCATTCCTACACATGCGCGAGGTGTTTGGTGTTTGCTCAGGCTAGGATTCTGCCACCCGGATGTTACCCACCAGTATCCAATATGTTTGTGGCAACTGTGTCGATAGATTTTACCAACAGGACCTTCATAGTGAGATAGTTAGAATTTAAGCATAGAAATCAATCTTTTATGGAGAACCGTATTAGGACAGCATTGCAGGGGGTCCTTTAGCTTTAACATGGTTTCAATGATTGAAAAGCTCAGGAGTGGTAGCGAGCGTACTCTCACAATACCGGTTCTACAGTGTGTAAATTGATTGTTTTGAATGGCTCCAGCTGCAGAATGTTGAGGTGTTGCCTGATGTTTTGACATTTCTGTTCTAGTTCCAGTCGGCGGATGGTAGGAACCACGGGGTTCACATTGTCTGCCTAAGACTTCTTACCAATTGATAGTACAACTTTCGAGAGCATTGTTCGCTATCTCTGACTCATACATGCTTTCTTTTGAAGGTCAAACTGTCTTTCAAACATTCGTTTGTCGATCGAGTGGAGCCATTTGTTTGTCGATTTTCTCTTTTCTTAGCTTGATTTTGTTTTTCCTTTTTCATCCTCCCGATCTATTGGTTTGTGGGCACTTTTCTATGCCATGCATCCCGGGTATGGTACCTCCTCCCCGAAAGGCGTGTCGCGCTCGCCGCACGCGATCGCTCGTTGTGAAGAGAAAGATTTGAATTCACAATGGAAGGATACGGAGAGTCGCCGCGGAACCACTGCCGCAGGCCGTGGGAATTCGAGGAGAATTTCCGTCACACCATGCATCCCATTCGATCTGATTCGATCGGGTAACGGAACTTCTCTCCAATTGCGGCATTCTCCCTTGCGGCATGCGGCAAATGTCACTGCAATTACCACTGTCACTCACCCCGCCTCCCCGCCAATCGATATGACGCAATATTTTTCGCCGATTGCCTTTCTTTTTTATTAGTTTTGATCGTTTTTCGCTTTCTTTTTCTAATTTTTATGTTTATTAGTCTTGATTAATTAGAATTACTCCTCCTATATTAGCGACGATCAAGATCGCATTGGAATTGGAGAGAGCGGCCAGCCAATTCAAATAATTAAAGGGCTCCCTACCTCACAAGTTGCGCGCTCCAATCTTCCATCGCAATCCTGCGATACGCAGCGGGTGCGGCGTGCGCAACGCCGCTTTGGGGGAGAAAATTACCCGATTTGATCACACCGACTTTCTGAGGCCGTCATGGTTACATTCCGTATCTCTGCCTTTAGAATTTTCTTGCTGCCTTGAAATTCAAAAACACAGTTCACTAGAAAAATTGGGGAAAAATGAAGAAAAGAAAGTAGTGCAAAAATGGCAAATAAGGCGCTGAAATCGTCGTCCTTCAGATATATAAGACTCTCGAAAAAATAGTGGGAAAGGTGTTGTAGGGTTGTGTGTCTATAATCGCCTGTGTGTCTCCCACATAGTGTACTATTCGTCTACGTCACGTCGCTTCATTGTGGATGGTGCAGTCTTGACGAGGCCGATCTAACGCGGCCACTTTTGGGTGTAAAAGTCGGCCAAGCTGGTTTTGGAGCTCCATAGTGCCCCGTCGAGGTCGTTTTTCGATCAGACAGTGTTCAAAGAGCTATCATAGAAGGCCATATGTCCATCCGTGGGGCTAATCTCAAAAACCATTTTCACAGTGAATTGCGATCCAACAACTTTGAAGTCTACTAGCCACTCGACTACTATGAGGTTCTAATGATATAGAATAGAGACTAATTCAGAAAAGCATCTCAATGTGTAAAATATCATTGGAATCCTCTAATCGATTGTGAACTGACCTTACAACAAGTATTGTTCAATCAGCGTGATTCAGCGTGCCGACAGTATCTACTGGGAACTTTTCATGAATCTGGATTTATCCGGGAATTTCTGAAAGTTCCCGACAAGTGTCCGTGTAGGGGCACTATACGCACTTTTACGCAACACATATCTAGCTACCTCTTCCCTCCTTCTTTGGAGATGTATTGACTGAAATTTTTGCCCACATTGTATACATACTTCTTTTTGGGTGTTCGAATCCGGCTACCCCGCTATCAGAGCTGGCCGACAGCACCCGCCAGAGAAGCTTGGCACCTGCACTTAGCTGCTCCTAGAAGTTGCAACTTTCGTTCCTTACACGTCATCGTTACTGGAAGAGAAGAATTAGTCCTCTTCATCCACTGCACTTGCAAAACTACTTTTCCGATAGCAACAGAATACCGATACCTCTCATGNAAGCTAGGATCCAGCAGAAGACGGCAATGCCTAGTGTGGTGATGAATTCATAGAATCTTCTGCCTTGAGCTACTGCAGGATAACACGATGGCTATGTACCAGGTCGACTGCCCTCAACTGCAAACACAGTTCACTTGCTGCAGGACACCGCACTCCGTCCCATCTTAAAAAGACTTTTCAGAAATCCTGAAATTGTTTGAAAATTTACCCAGTTCTTCAGAAGGCGTGTTCTTCTTCTCTCGAATTTTGTCATACGGCCATAAGAAGCTTTTTTCTTTCATATAAATCATCCAAACACTTCTGATTGAATGTCATCTCTTCGCCTTTCAATAGCAGTTATCACTGCTTTTACCTCTTATCATCTTGGGCGGGTTGAATATCATGAGCTTTTTGTTCTTTCAACCATTCTCACTGGTGTTATTCTACCTATCTATATTCTATTTTGTTTAGGATCAGAAAATCTAAATAATGGAGATTCAAACCCTTTCAACAGTGAGCAGTTCCATTTTTGGAATGCGCCCCGCTTTTGTCATTCATTCAGAACTCTGGCATCGTTTTGAATACGTCTATTAGTCCTATACAATGAGCTGCCGTGGCCAGTCGATGCACAAACCAGCGTTCTTGACCTCTCAAATGAGTCCCGTACCATTTTTGCCATCTCGGAGGGATGGAAGGCTTGGCTGGCGTGGAGGATTACCGATCTGGTTCGATCTCCGCAGTATGCGTGCATGATGGTGCGTCACTTGCCTTTGAGCCACTTTGATCCAATGTAAAAGTACAATTAGCCCTAGAAACTCAACCGTATCGAATCATTCACCTTAGAGTAATAAATGATGACAAATGCTTCAATATCGCAACTATTCTTGGGGGAGAAGGAACACGTGGGCAATTTGGGAACATTTGACACATGTTTATCCTCGAATTCACGGAAAAGCTGGAATTCATAGAAATTCTCTTTGCCACCCAAAATTAGCTGTGAACTTATTACGTCTGCATCATTCTTAACAAAGTGCCAGGACGCCGACAAATAGTACGATTACGAGGGAGACAATTAGATAGTTACAGACTCTGATTCACGTTCACACGGAACCTGCAATCATGGGTCTCCATTTTCTTTTTCAATGGAACTGCTTTTATGCTGTGAGCTATGCAGTCAGGGGTCCGGGATCATCCCCCCGAAAGCGGCGTCGCGCANGCCGCACCCGCCGCGTATCGCAGGATCGCGCTGGGAGATTGGAGCGCGCAATTTGTGATGTAGGGAGTCCTTTAATTATTTGAATTGGCTGACCGCTTTCTTTAATTTCAATGCAGTCTTGATCGTCGCTTACATAGGAGGAGTCATTATAATTAATCAAGTCTAATAAACTTGAAAACGAAAAAGAAACAGGCAAAAAAAAACTATCAAATCTAATAAAAAAGAAAGAAAATCAGCGAAAAGAATTGCGTCTATCGATTGGCGGGGAGGCGGGGTGAGTACGGTAGTTGCAGTGACATTTGCCGCATGCCGCAAGGGAGAATGCCGTAATCGGGGAGAAGTTCCGTTACCCATGCAGTCAGTACCATTAAAGGAAGGCAGTCTTGCCATTTTCGACCTTTGTAGCCAGCTCTTTACGGTATTGCTTCAATTGAAATCTTGTCCAAATACAGCTATTTGAAGTTTCTGTCGTCATAGTCTCGTACAATCCCTTTTTACCACTTTTCTGATTGTGAGGCTTTTTTGCCGAAATCTACCGATTTCCGCGCTTTCTCCGTCACTTTTGAACTAACCTGTACTATACCTTCAATTATTTTCTTAAACTATTTAGGTACCTGAGGATTATCGTGATGTAAGCCTCTGAAAATTCGACTGGAGCCTATTGAACCGGTCGACCAGCTTTCCACAACATTTAGCCATGCTAAGCATGACGATGGCACCTCATTCACCCCGTTCGCATATCCCGAAAATAATACCATTCAATAGGCCTAGTGCAGACAGAATTGTTGTCCGCTGACGTTTCGATCATCCCTCAAACAATCGTCGCTCCCTCTCATGACAGTCCTATCGATCAGACAATCAATCGCTTAACAATTCATTTTCTGTGTCCACTCTTATAAAGCTGCTTTCGCGGTTCGGTACCGGCTGGATATCGAGTTGAAGTACCTCATGTACTCTTCCATGTATCCAGTAAAGTTCGGCTGTAATGCCCACTCATTTTTTCGTCTTTATTTATGTTACAAATATAGAAGCTATGACAATATTTGTATGCCCTTTGAATGCCACGCGGAAATGGCCTCTTCATAAATTCTGATCGTCATCGATTTGATGCCACATTCATCGTGGAGACCGATGCTTTCATGCTGCCTTTTTATTCTCATGTTTCCTTGAATTTAATTCTGAAAAGGCTTAAAAATTATGCTTTTCTGCCGACAAAAATTCGATTTCGTTTTGAATCTTATTCACCTTTTTCCTTAGGAGATTACATAGGAGTCTGTGATTTTTTTGGAAGAAAATTCCATTTCCATTTTTTCCTCAGGAGATTCTATAGGGAACTATGATTTTTTGAAATGTTCTGAATTTAACTAAGCCAGTTTTCCATTTACTCACAGGTGGATCTATTATTATCTAGTTTGCCCATCATAAAGGGTTAACAGAAGTGATTGGCTTGGGTGGTGTCCGATCCAGTGATCAGATGGTTCCTGAACGAATGGCAGCTGCCTTTCTTGGAGCAATCCTTTCAGCGGTTTTTGCTAACTCCGGCAGTCCTCGAGGGTGGGAATTTTTGAGAATGAAGTTTGGAAAATTTCATTGTGAAGACATACCCTGCTAGGGATCGGGTCCCAGATGTCGAAACATTTTGCCTTTAATTCCCATATAAGTTTTACTTTTTTTTCTCACACGGAATCGGACGAATTCCCCCTGGGTTGTTGAACGGCACATTCCCAGATGTTCATTGCATATTCTATGACGCTCGAAAATGAAAATGGAGATATGTAATTGCAGAAAAAGAGCGAAATACTAAAAAAGACAGTCGAAAATCAACGAAATATAAAGAGGGGGGGGGGGGGGGATTTGGGGTTGGTTCAATGGAGGGGCGTTCTGGAGATAAGTCGGCAACCTCAGGTAACCTAACGTGCCTGCTCGTCTAAAGTCTGACTTTTGCCATTCTTAGTGGCTAACTTACAAGGATAGAGGATAAAATGCTATCGATAAAACCCGTCTGGAGGACGCGCCCCGCATCCGACTATCGTTCTAAACCGTGATGCGTTTCGAATGAGCATATGACCTATGCAATTACTGGTGTTTTCTAACCGCGGTACAAGTCAGTGCTTTGGTCTTCCTCAGAAGTATGAAAGGTTTGCTGCATGGGCAGTTACTGATGCGGAACCGATCCTACGACCTTGGGTTTGTGATAGTGTGCCACTTGAAACTACATTACCATACAAGTAATATTCATTCGACGAAATGTTTTACTCTGCTCCTTTTCTATATATTCCTGTTCCTCGATTTATTCAAACTACCATTGATTAGCCCCACCCAGCGGCTCGCTCACCCAATAAGTTAACCATGAGGGAGTTGTTGTTAGATAAGCCAAGTCGTCACAGCGGATACCCTATCCTAGGAGGTTTTAGTTTTTTTATGACCCATGAATGCGCTTTGCCGTAAAGGCTTCCTATATCAGAGTCACTCCATTAGAAGGGGCTGTTATGCTTGTGGGACGGCAGAATACGGCTTGCTTGGCTGGAGTCATTTAGGTTCGAGTCCCTAGGACTTGTTTCAGATGGCCTTGGCTTTGGAGCGCAAGTTAGGATGAGTTACAGATCTAGAGCTCCTAGTTAATTCCAAGTTGCTGAAGAGAACGATTTGCTTGGGAGTCAATATGACGAAGTTCTTTTGTTTTAACAAACATACGGCAAAGCCGTTGAAACGGTTCTGTTTTGAACTTTTACAGATGTCGCTTTTAATACATTCGGTACAGAGGGAGGAAGTACTAATTTTGATAAATAAGACGCACAGTTCACGATAATTTTGAGGTGCCCCTTTCTAGCAGAAAAGGAAGTATAGGTTGGGAACAGTTCATTGGAAGTGAAGAAAGCGAGAAAATTTGCCGATTTTGAGAAAAGTAGGGCTCCTCAGAAGTAGGGGAAATAGAGGTTGAACGAGTTTACCATGACGTGAATGTCATTGAAGGCGTACTCGGACGAGATTTCGGTTGTTGCAATTGCGCAAAGAGCCGACTACATCATGCCAGAACTGTACAGAACTGCCTTTCACTGCCGCTATGGGTCACGACAAGTCGTTCAAACTTCCTACATGAGTTCCCTTGTGAACGACGTAGCCTCTACAATGCCGGTGAAACTCGTCAGAGGGTACGCACGAGCCAATCTTTGAGCCTTAGTAACGCCCTAGCTAGGCCGTTTTCCGACATGATAGCGCCAGAAATGATATGAGAGAGGACCTCGAAGTCATCCCATAGGGAAATCCCAGAAACCATTTTTGTCGTGAATTGTGCTTTCAAAGCAGTTACTTTATTTCTCCTGAAAACTCATACTTTTGTTAGAAGACTTCCTATTGAGTTGTTGAGCGAATTCCTTTCCTTTCAAACAACATGTTCATTTTGACTTTTGATTTTACTTTCTCTCACATACTACATTCTATTTTGCCACTAATCATTGTCGTGAATAATGGCAAAACAGAATATTGCCATTGTTTACGACCAGCGACCTCTTTCAACCACTCGCCTACAATACCAATCTTTTCACGCAGAGTCAGTCATCTGAGAAAAAATTCGTTGACAAACTGCTTTTCTTTATTCCACTTCTGAATCATTCCGATCTGGACTAATTCCCTTCCTATTCGATGACTGCTTGGGGGAAGGGGGGAATCTTTTTCTTCTCCAAAATATCGAAGCCTACGTCAAGCACAATCGAGTTGGTTTTTTTTGCTCTCAATTCAACTACAATTCTTTGAAGGTTATTTGATTGGAGCCTTGTACTGTATCCTGATATTTGCTGGGTTGTTGTTCAGAGAGCCATAAAAGTGACTCTGACCCATACCAGAACTCGCAAGGATAACCTTAGTGGTCCCAAGTTCGATGGGACCCTCACAGAACCACATGGCAGAGAGGAGAGAGAGGACCACACTCCCTTTCCGCTGTTGCGTCAGAAACTAGAAAGTCTTTGTTCAGCACTTTACATTGCCGACTTTGTTTTCATAAGTTACGGTATCCAAAGCGAAGGTGGTGTTGTACCAAGTGTAACTCTTTCGCATGCATAGTCAGAAGATCGAAGACCGGAAGGATATCCGCCTAAGCCAACCATGTTTCCCTCCTCTCCGAATCAGCTATTCCGCACCGGGCTCGTCTGGGAGGATCATAGCCCCTGCAAGTCCTTGAATAAGCCACGTACGTTCATAACGTCATTGCCATCTGTATGGACGTATGCTGAAGGCGTTGGCGATAAGGAAGGTCGTGGCTGAACAAATGTAGCAGCCGCTTCGGATTTCATTTTGGAAGAACCGGACATCCAATGCTGGAATGTCTTATAGACTCGAAAGAATAAGAAAAACAGAGCTAATCATCATGTTGTGGACTCGCTCCCCTTCGATGTGGCACTACCAGCTCACCCCTCAATCGAGTTTTGCTTCTGAATGGACCGTAAGCCGGTTGCCATGATGATGTCGTTAGATCCACTACCCTGCCAATGCCCATTTACGGAATGGTTGTACGCCTGGAAGTGTTTCGTGTCGTACTTCTGGCCACTCCAGCTTTTCAGCTTCGCCTAAATTGGGCATTCTCAAACTACCCTCCAAGATACTGTTGCGGATTGGAAGGTTCTATTATGGGGCGCTGGCTGTCCTGCTGGTTATGCTGCTTTGCTCATTCCAGAAACTTCATTGGAAATGTTGACTTTACCAGCGCATAATCCTGGCATATTTCCTTACACAGCTCCCCTCCGAAAAAAAAAGAACTCTCTGTTGAAATGTTCCTTTCCCAATTTGCATGATTGAAAATATGGCTGCGGTCCTATCTGTTTATTCAGGAGAATGTCCTTTGTAACAGTGAACACCCATCGGTTCCACCGAGCTATCTAGCTCGGCTTTTCGTGCTGCTAAACGAAAGGCTTATCCGTAAAAAGCTTCATCAGTCGATATTTCCAATGTGCTTCACTAACAGTGAAGCCATTGATCCTCGCTAACGACTTGCTCTGATTGCACTCAGATTCATTTAAATATGGTGTTTCTTTTTCTTGAAATTACTCAAGTTCAGGGTTTATCCGTTTGATATGAGACCACTGATCAATCCCCTTCAAGTATTCATACCCTTTACCTTTATCACCCGTCGTCCCGTTGATCATCGATTTCCTGGAGTCGGCGACACTCACGGGTCCGTTGGTCCCGTTATTGAGAAAGAGCAGTCCAATGAATCGTTCTCACCGAGGATGTTCAATCTGTACTTTTCGATACCATTTATTTTCCGTGGAGGGTTGCTGTTGGTTGATTATGCCTTTGAACACCAATAGGGGACAGCAAACTCCCATGTTCGGCTTTCTTGAAACCTAAGCAAATTACAATATGCCTTATACTGCTCTATCATACAGGTCCTTGCAAATCCGCTTTTATTTTCGTCGACTTTGCCATCTTCAAGGGCCCAACAGTAGTTCGAGACTACTCGAGACCACTATCTGTGGTTCACCCGAGCAAGCGCGCCCATACGCATTACACCAGTTGCAACAGCTCCCACAAGCTTGAACACAAAAATATCCCAGCCAGGTTACCAACCTCCCACGCGCTCATCCCCCATTGGGTTACGTGAACAACAGAGGCCAATGAAACTTCATTGAGGGCACGTTGTCACTATTATTAGCATTTACTCAAAATCTCATAGTTTGTAACAAAATCGAATACTGTGAAGCTTTTAGAATTTGCTGAAGCTGCTCTCGTACGTTTGGGTGGCACATCGGGTTACCCAGTGGTCGGGATCTCGGTTTACTTTAGGGCTCCGAAGACGGTTATTTGTTCGAAACGTCGACCAAATAGAGAGATTTGACCATAAAAAAACCCGTACAGCGGAACAGTATGAAACATCACTAGTGAATCATCTGCCTACCACCTACCACAACAGGCTCCTGCCTTCACTGAGGCGCATGCCACATTATGCAGTGCTTCTACGAAGTCCAAAGAGCTCTATCACTTCAGCATCCATCCCTTCCACCACCCCCCNCCCCCCCCCCCCCCCCCCCCCCGCCCCTCCACTCACCCCCGCAGGTTACCTCTGCTGGACCTCTCCATACCATGTCAGTCTCTATGTTGCATTCATCTTCGTAATAATATGGAGCGGTGACCTACTGGTACGTGCACGCAGACCGCGTTGGTGCTTTTTGACCATGTCTATCTAATAATGGCCCAATAACATCCATACTTCAGAGACGCAATTTACCTTAAAAATAGTTTCCGAGACTTCTTCCGGGATGAACTTGTAACTCTCAAGGATAGCACAAAAAATGCTGTCGGGCCGAGAAACGGCCTGGATACGGCGCAAAAAGGGCCGCCCCAAATCTTGCTCATTCGACGGACACACCCAAGGTGGAAGTCTTCTCTTGGTGTAGTAGAACCTGTAGGCGTTGCATCTTTCGCATCGGGACGCACACGTTTCACGCAGGCGGCTTACTGTAACTGGACTTGCGCAGTGAAACACATATGAACATTTGGTCAGCTCGTCCAGAAAACACTTCCATGCAGCTTTTGTCGTCACATTCTCCTCCAACCTCTGGTTTTACTACTTTTTTTTATCTTTTGGTTTCTCTGAATACGATTTTGTTTTTGTCACCATTTTTGTTCTATTCGAAACTTTTCCTTCCATTAATCGTCTGGAGCGAAATACCCCAAAATTATCGTGAAAGAAAATATTCATTTCCGACTGGAATCGTCTAAGGGAATCTGATAGCCCCGCCCAATTTACTTTTTAAATTTCGTCTACTTACAGATGCGGTTATTGTTGGTGCCTTTTCTCATAGTGCTTTACTCGAACTTGGCTTCATCGCGTTTGCCCACAGATCAGGACATTTCCGCAACGTTCACCATCGATTTCGACTCCAGACTAACATGCTTATATCAAGGATTGAGGAAAGACATGTCTCTGTCCGTATTTATCGATGTAAGTCTGTACTCATATTGTTGCTATTTCGTTCCAAAGTTATTTAAGTTTTCAGTGACCTCAGTGATACCGCTCTCTTACTCTTATGAGAGCTTCTCTCCCAATTCATAGCCACAAGGAATAAAAGAGAGGAAAAAGTCTTTTAGCGTCAACTAATTCCGTTTGGTATGCGCCCCCGCATTCGACTTCCATTCCGACATTCCGAATCGTAGGGGCGGGTTGGATGGGTATGCAGCCTCTACAATAACTTGCGGTGGCAATCCAATTTAGAGGGCACTGCTTTTAACCTCCCAGACGAGATTGTTACCAGTCTACGGATTTCGAAGGAATGGAAGACTAGGTTGGCCTGGGCGAGTCGCGATTCTGCACTCGAACCTGTGGCCATGCATGTGTGATAGCGCGCCCCTTACCATTGACCATTTTCGCCAATTTAAATATTAACGCTAAATTTGTGAGTGGGGGAAGGGACAACATGCCAGTAGGATACAGTTGCGGAACACTCAAACCGACCCAACTCCACGCATTGGCTACAACCCACTGAACTCCAATTTGATGATCCCGGCGGGATCTTATTATGTATATGAGGAGAAATTTTAATGGGACTGGATCTACTCTTCAGAATGAAAGGCCCGGTCTCTTCTGGTCCTTTACGCTCGTCATCATCAAGTTCTACTGTAGTTTTCCGAATACTCTGTGCCGATGAAGTGTTTCGAAGGTTTGATGATTAACGCTGGAAGGCTTTATACTGTGGACATTTTTTTTTTGAATT
>UZAF01018438.1:1722-33166 GCA_900617895.1 Haemonchus placei | reverse complement strand
GGAGAAGAATTGTCCAGATCGACACGGAATGGAAACATTAAGCTCACGAAAGGAGCCGCATTTCAAGTTAATTTTTAAGGAACCATGATTCGTCAGCTTCTCCTGTGAGCGAATCAGCACATCCATCAAGCTGCACGAGTAGTTTCTTGAAATAGAAAAAAGAAAAATTAGATTAG
This sequence comes from Haemonchus placei, assembly GCA_900617895.1. Lineage (NCBI taxonomy): Eukaryota > Metazoa > Nematoda > Chromadorea > Rhabditida > Trichostrongylidae > Haemonchus > Haemonchus placei. Next base: position 32,990 of record UZAF01018438.1, on the reverse strand, counting down.
AATTAGATTAAATTAGAAACGAAGAAAAAGAAAAATGAAATTCTTGGTTGCAAGTTACGAGAGATAAGATGATTGCCGAAAATGTTTTTTTCCGAAAAGGCCCAATAGCATCGCTGAAGACTCGTAACACCGGTTTCAAGAGATTTTTACCCAAGCTAAGGCTAACAAATAATATTCGAGTTACCAATTACTAGAGTCCTAGACTAGTCCTTAAAAAGTTCCTTACTTCAGCGAAAATGCATCACAACCTGAACCCAAAACTGAAATTCTGGCGAGATCTCGACATCAAGCACAAACCTATGAGGCAAACACATGATCTCTACGCAGAGAGGCAACCATCGCATGGCGGAAACGAAATAGGTTTTTCTCTCCACGAAAAGTTCAAATCTCTGAGCTGGATCTGTTAGTGTTCCACGAAGACTGATGGAAAAAATTAGGACTTGTGCAGTCTTCTGGATGGCACTTGGTACGTTTCACAACCCATATGTGTAATGGACACTTGCGGTCTGATGCCTCTCTATTCCGGTTCTCCGTTCGTTCGACGTACTCTGAGCGACCTCCTAGTTCGTGTGACAACTTTTTGAGAAAATTCTCAACATGATGAAACCTCCAGTATAGCTCTCCTAGCTCACATGACTGGGGGAACTTGTCAAGCTGAAGCTTTACATTTCAGATAGATGAGCATGTTAATGAGATACATACATATGTATGTAGTGAGCGAGAAAGAGCAGATTTGTTGTGAAGATGATACCAAAAGAAGTGTTCTTAAATGCTCCCAGTAAGATCCCTTTTGTAGTTCTTCATCCTTCTATTTTGTCTAGTTTGGTTTAATCTGACCCTACCCTATTTTGTCTAGTTCGGTTTAATCTGACCCTACCACTATTTCTGAACTAGGGTAACGATTAAGCCAGAGCTGTGATGACGCACGGTGGTTACCTGAGTTTGGACGCGACAGAGCGCTAAATTACTGATGCACTTACAGATTAATAAAATTAAACTTGTAACACGCCACTCATTTGCAAAAGGAACTTTTCTTCAAGTTATTGTACTCACTCAATCAGCTGCTTTCGCTGCACAATCAGTTTAGTTGGAAATAGCAGTGTTCCTCAAACACATCTAAGGGTTTACTAAGGGGTACATATGAAACGGCAGATAATTAGACCGAGAGTTGATTATTTTGAAAACAAACAGTTAAAGGGAGGTAGTGAGAAAGTTTGATGCAGTAAGATTACAGACCTTAACCAATGCAGCTATCGCAACTCCACCACAAAATTCCCGCTATACCTACGTGGTACTAAAGTAATCAGATTAGCTTCAAAGAACGTTACAGGAGAGAAGTTCGCAATGGGATGACTCTAAGGTGAACAGACACAATAAGTGACATCTGGTCATGATTTTGTAAGTTGGACGTTCTGTGAGCCAGCGTATTGGAAAACAACAGCTTAACTGGCCAAAATGGTGTAGGTAACTATTGACAACCATGTAATGTGACATTAGAGTGAAGGATGAAAAGTTGTTGAGAAATAAGTGGAAGTGATCTGGTAAAGGGTGATGTTGGAGAGTCGGACTGAAAGTTTAGATTTTGAATGTGTCTCGATGAAGGAAGTAGTGAAGCCCTGCCCACTGAGAGAAGGTCGATAGCTTCATCCATTTACCCTTTTGACACTATTTCCTCAACATATTTGCAAGCTAATTAAATGTCACATCAACATGGCCAAAGCAACAAAGTACATACATAACACTTGGATCGTTTCAAACCTGGTAGGCGCTAGTGAAAATTCATTCGAAGGTCTATGCTTTTTCTTTCCCCTACCCCCTTTTCTGTGAACTCGAATCAGATTTCTCATTAGAGATCGAAGCCTCCTGTGAGCGATTACAAATTTCCCATTTCATATGGCTATTTACCGTACATCGTTCCGATTCTTTGAGCCATACTTTGAGAAACTACGTGTACGAAGTGCCCACTGTGAATCGGGCCCCTTCGAGGGAGCCAGGTTTTTGTAGTAAGCACTTCACGTTCAACACTAGCCCTCACTGTGAATGTGCCTCCTCTTTTTTCATGTATGCTCAGCACATCTAAAACACAGCCAATCGTCAAAATCCTTTCTGCCTTCAAATCACGACATGAATTTAGAAACCGATATGCCAGTCGGAAAGAGTTTCTGCTCATTCATTACGGCCTGATTTTTTTCGCGACACTCGTGCAAACGCTACGTAACTTTAGCTATTTCTTCTTCTTCTTGTTCAGGATTTTGTCGAGGTCGGCATCGAAGCATAATTTTCTTGGTTTGAGCTTGCAATTGAAGTCAGATTAGATTTAGACAACAAGCATTCTTTTGACATGAGCTGTTCCACTTAATGTTTCGCACAAAAATTTCATTCAAGTTTTGAAATGATTGCTTGTAATACCTCCTAGTCTTTGTGAAGGGAATAAATGAATAGAAGCAGCAAAACAATATCCTAAACAACAAATAGACACTTCTGTTCAAATTCAAGCTTACAGGCCGAATAAAATCGACGAAGCATTGCAATTCAGCGATACGAGCAAATGAGTAAGCACCCATTGAAAACCAGCTAATTATTTGATAAAAAAGGCGCACAGCAAGAAAAACACCCCGTTTGCTTAAGATCGAGACTATGATACTAGTGAAGGCACAGCAAAAGTTAATTTGAAAGCTTCAAATGAGCAATGATAACAGCGAACGGATGGCACCGGGCAAATTTCTCCGAAAAAAAANAAAAAAAACGTGCAATACAACTTAGTAAGGACAGGGACTTCCCAGACATGAGAAAATGTCGGCTTCAATTTCCTTGAACACAACCAGTAATTAACCCAGTCTATAATTACCAAAATAAAGTCCAATGTACTATAATCAAGGTTACTGTACTGTTCCCGACTGTTATTCGGAATGCATGAAATTATAGGAAATCGTATCGAAGTCTAGAATTAACAACAGACCCTAAGAGGACGTCCTGAAAAAAAAAGAAATAAATCAAATTAGCCGTTTGAGGTGTCGTTAAGCGCAGCTGGACTTACTACTAGAAGATTACTGAGTATAATTCCACTGGTCACTCTTCTAAAGTTCAGGAACTAATCCTTGCGGTAGAGTAATTGAATCTTCTCAAGAGTTTAAAAAATAAAGGCCGATTCGGCCTTTCCAACTCTTCTATAAAGCAGTTTCTAGAGGTCTCTTGTTTGTTGAATGAAAAGGAGAAATTAAATTGCCTCCAGCCAAGGCGTTGAATAGGAAGGACGTGAGTATTCGAATGTTGCCAAAAATTAGCAAAAAGTCAAGTATTTTGAGTATGAAATGTTTTGTATACTGTAATGGATTTGTACTATGTAATCTCCATGATACAGTCTTGTTAATCTTACGCGACTCCTTTGAGCCACTTTCTTTTCAATAATAGAGCTACGTATCCTGATCTGCAAGTCACCTTGGTACTGAAATATTGTAACTTAGTGGAAAAGAGAAAATGTTGATGGGTCATTTCTGTGTTGAACACACTGTAGGGCTGATTAGTCTTGAGGAAATCGGTTTAAGTTTTGATTTGGTAGATTTTAAGTCAGAGGCTATATGTTAACCATTGAGGAGAGTATTTGTTAAACCACATGGAAAGGTTGGAAAGGGACAAAACACTCAATGGGGAAAATCGGTGTGGGAACAATAGGAAAGCGGAAATCGCTAAATTCTATGTGGGATAAACGCTGAAGAAAAAGATGATGAAGTGAATGAATTAAAAAAGATTTCCAGTATATTGTTCTTTTTATAAGCCATAAATATACGCGCGTTAAGATACATAGGTCGAAAGGAAGCGCTAAAAATCGGAAAAAATTGCGGAAAAGAAAAAAAAAGAAAAAGAAAAAGAAAAAGGGAATGAAAGGAAGAGGAACGGAGGCTTTGTGAACTTGCAACTTTCTCAGAATGGTGCTAAATACTATATACTAGCCATATATTCTCCTAATTTCCAGAAATTTGAAATTGTTTACGATTAGGAGTGAAAGGTGGACACTGGGTCTTTATTCGGCTTGAAACCTACAACCTACAAGGTGAAACCTACAACTGGAAGCCATGATCGAGCAATAACCGAGGGTTTGTAGATAAAGTAAGCTTTTGAATCACAGCACAGATGCGATTGGAAGTGAGGGATGAATGAGGAACCCACGGATCGTCAAGAGGATTTTCTTTAGCAAGTGGACGGGATCAGAAGAAGATTACTTCTAGGGCATTAATCAGCATAGTCGCTGCATAACAATTATTCTAATAGGCCATTACCGCGTCATAACTGACGAAATACTTGCTATCAAGCACTTGAGACCTCTAAACAATGAAAAATAACTAAATATTAACAAATTTAACATTGGAGAATGAGAGTAATTATAGGTGTGGCAAGTGTGAACAATTTCGTATAAAAAGCCTATGCTTTGATTATAATATTCTCGTGCCGTGCGAGGTTGGCTCCCTTACCTCAACACTCAGGTCAAAGTATCCAGTGGCGTTGTTAGTGTGAAATGGTACCGTAGAACTAGTTCTAAGAATATCTTACTTCACGTTACATCAGCTCATCCACAAGCCGTCAAACGTGCAGTCATCAGCAACATGTTGAGAACAGCAACAAGTGTATGCATGGGTGAAGCTGAACGACTCGAATCCCGGCGCTTAGCCTGGGAGATAGCTGCTGTGAACGGTAATATGGTATCACAAAATTGTAGGAAATCTCACACTAATACACAGCATGCTATGCCTCAAAATAAGTTACCACTATGTCTTCCCTTCATCTCCGTTAAAGTTAGCAATGCTATACAACGGAGCATTTTCGGAGCTGGGCTGCAAGATGTTGTACAATTGGTGATTATTGGTGCATAACAAATGATTGCATCATTTGTCCCTACGGAAAAACAGGTGATTGCGCACTGATAGGCGTGATCTACCAGATGGAATGCCGGACATGTGAGTCAACATACATCGGAGAATCGGGAAGACAACTAGCTACACGAATAAAAGAACACCTCGCTAGTATGAGGCGTGGCAGCCTGATAACAGCGCTTGGAAGGCATAAAATTGAGGAGCATAACGGCGACAACTTTGAAGTCACGTGCACGATATTAGCGCAGGAGACGGAGATTTCAGCGAGAAAGCCATAAGAGGCGTTCTGTATTTTCCAAAGAAATCTTAAAATGAACAGTAGAGATGAGTGCCCGTCCATAACCAACGATCTTTTGCCATATATACCGCACTGCCACTTGTGACTCAGTAGCATTTTAACGTGATTTTCCTTATCACAAGTATAAGGGAGACAGCCAATAAGTCTCATTCGCTACTGACAGTCGCTTTTAGCGTCAGCCGATTTTATATCCGCTTCAGCGGGTGGAACCTTGGCGAGTCATGCTTCAAATTATGGGTTTTGAATTCGCCATAACATTCCCCAGGGGGTAATGCGCTTTTTGGATACTGTGCACATTGTCTCGAGTTGCTTTAGACCTCTGAAGAAGACGAAAACGTTAGGCCGTTGATTAATAAACTGTTCCACCTAACAACCTCGCACGGCACAAGAATATTAAAGGATAAAGGTTAAAGTTTTTGGCGTTAATCAATCCCGTCTGAGGGATGCACCCCACCCCCGCACTCGACTTCCACTCGGAATCGTAGTGGCGTAATGAGCGGCGTATGTGGCCCACACAATGACTTGCGGTGGCCAGCCGATGTACAAGTCAGCGCTTTAATCCTCCCAGACAGATCTGATACCAGTTCACCGACCCCGGAGGGATGAAGGCTTGGTTGGCCTAGGTGGGCATCGATCCGGGATTCGAACCCCTGGCCGTGCGTGGGGTAGTGCGCCACTTGCCACTACACCACCTCCGTCCTGCACAAGAATATTATAATTATAAACAACTACGCCGAGGTTAAAGCAAGAGAAAAGTTGGAGCCTATGCTTTGAATTTCTTTCTATGATGTGAACAACTTTGCTTCACCCAGCCATCCAAAACTGGCGAAAGAATAATTCCTTATGCATCTACTAGCTCCCCGAGCAACAGAAAGAAGCTTGTTGAAATGCTGAATTCTGTAGACCACGCACGCATTCAAACGCTTCTACGTCGGTATGGAAATCGAATGCAGAGCACTCGGAAAAGCGTTTGATCACCGCCAGAAGCTTTAGAGCTTTATCAACATCGATGCTTTCAACGCCTTTGATCACTTGTACATCGGGTCGTCAGTTGCTGTGTTTTCAAAAAAGAAGGCTTCCGCTGAGCTCAGCAGAAAAACCTCTCTGATTTGAAGGTTGAATACTTCGGAGCCCAAAATTGTATATCTTGTTTTTGTGCCAGACGTGTAGTGCGCCAAGCACCGCTATTTACCATGTCGCCTAAACTCGGTTTCCCGCTGCTCCGACCAAGGTACTGGGCGGCTCCGATCACAAGTAATCTCCTCAGGTTACATCATCTCCGAATTTTGGGCTTCACATCATGCCGGGGGATCGGAATGAACGCGGTCACCCCGTTTTCGCTAAGTGATACAACAACAACACCCTAAGACTTATAGTCGATGCTGAACCATCGTGTACACGGCTCCACTTCGTTTGTGCATTATATTAAAACTTCCTTTGTTTACTAACCTGTGGGAGCGGATGGGGGAGGGGGGGGGGGGCTTTAAAATTCACTTTTTCCTAAATGTGCACGAATAGAAGGACTTTTGGTTCCCAAAAGCGACTCAAATTTTTCATGTCCGGAATATAGTTATATGTCATTCATAAAGTCCATTACCAACTCCTATTCTTATAGTGCAGCCACGGGTCTATACGAAATTCTGAGTACGCACAAATAAAGAGCAGTCAATGGTTTGTGCAAAACCTTTGGCCCTGAAAACCTGGAATATGACACCAAAAATTTGTATTATCGTCCTCTTCTATGTGTACTACGCGTTTACTAAGCAAGGGATGTTGCCCATGTTTATGTTGGGATGGTGTTGATTAGCAAAGCCTGAGCCACTTGCTGATAATAATGCTCCAATGCTCGAAATAGGAGTGCTGGATCGAAAACCTCAAGAAATTTATAAAATCAATGTCGAATAGAAATAAAAAACTTAATGATAATCTCGCCAGCTGCTCAATCAAAACTGAACCATTAAATCCCATAGAGCTCAAAAAGGATAGACAAAGCATCATATATGCTATATTAAAATCAAATGAAATGAGGGCTTAGATGAAAAGGTTTACATTAAGATGACTCGAGGGTCAGAGTCGGTTCGAGAATTTTTTCTTGAATGTGAAATAAAAGTCTAAAGGATAAAGTCTTTGGGCGTTGATCAATCCTGTCTGGTAGCCACGCCTTCGGGTCTATTCAGAATCGTAGTGGCCTATGCAATGCCGATGTGCAACTCAGTGTTTTTATCCTCCCAATCGAGTCCGATGCCAATCAACCGACCTTAAAGGAATGGAGGGCTTGCTGGCCTGGGCGGATATTGATCCGGGACTCGAATCCGTGATCATGCGTGTGTGATAGTGCACCTCTTGCCACTAAACCACCTATGCCCTTAATCTAGGATCTGAGATATCTTACAAAATGTGATGAGCTAGAAGACAGTCAAAGAAGGTTGGGAAAATCGGAGTTCATACATAGTAGCGCGTCCTTAAAAACTGATTAGAGAAGTTCTTTGAGGGGTTTCCTCAAGTGGCTGTGCATCAGAGTACAAACACTAATCAAATTTCCATGGCAAGTCTTCAATTAGACCTTGTTATCCACCCAATAAAACAGCCGATCACAACAACTGGATCTTTTATTTACCTAAACCATCTCAAACTCTCATTAGTGTCTCGGAGACAAAATTCAGGTGGAAATAAAGGCCTACCACCGAAAAATCGTTGTAGCTATGACGACTTATGTTCTCCATTGCTAACAGTGCGGCAGAATCGAAAANATGGCAAGTCTTCAATTAGACCTTGTTATCCACCCAATAAAACAGCCGATCACAACAACTGGATCTTTTATTTACCTAATTCAACTCAAACTCTCATTAGTGTCTCGGAGACAAAATTCAGGTGGAAATAAAGGCCTACCACCGAAAAATCGTTGTAGCTATGACGACTTATGTTCTCCATTGCTATCAGTGCGGCAGAATCGAAAAAATTTTTTGAAGAATGGGTTTCTGTTCACCCGAGGATTTCGTTTCTCGTACGGATCGGAAGAACCACACCTGGGGCACAACTGAGAAGGGTATGTGGTTCCGCATGGTGAACTTGGTGAACTAATTTAATAACAACCCACACGGGACTACCACGGAAACGTTTAGGGCAGTTTCCAATTTTTGAATTGAGCTAGGTTACATACCACTAACTAAGAAATTTTTTATCCAGATTTAGTCTAGTGAGTGGTCTGTAGCGACTCCAATTTCTGAATGACATTCAATCCCATGTTCCGAATTTCGCTCACAATCAGATTTGCAAAGACTGTTGCCCTGTGCAGACTACAGACCAACAACTCAACCCATGAACAAACAGGGGCAACAGCGCTTCCTACTACGATCGACGTCAAAAACACATGAATTTCTTAATCCCCAATTAGATTGCTATCATCGGGTCTCCAACTAAGTGGGGAATAGCTCAGTTCAACAAGTCAACCGCTTCAAGCAGTTCAGTTCCATTCAATGGAATGAGATCATGGAAGTAAGAGTTAATTGCAAACAGATAAGACGAATAATCAGGATTTATTGTGTTCTCGACTCATCCTCATGAGTAATAGATTCAGACAAACACTAAGTTCGCATGTACTTCATTGCGGGTCTCGATCTCGTATTCAGCGAAGTATTTCTTTTCAATAGGAAAGTCTGTTCATCGCGCTAAAGTTGAAAGTTTTTGTTCTTTAAAAAATCCGATTCTTTAAGAAAGATACCCAAGTTAAGAGGCTCGTTAAGGCAATGAGGATGTGAAAGCTGAATTGAGATAATGGAAACGAGAGAAGGACTATGTCTTATATAAAGCGACCCGATGCTTTGAAAGGGCAAAAAGAGCATGATCGCTTTTTCCGGATGCTAGCGGCTGACTCAGAAGGGTTAGAAAATCCGTCAAATTGAGAGGAATCCGAGCGACGGGAATAGGGACCTGAAATTCAAGATAAATAAAAAAGCTATTTCCAAGAAGGATGTAGAAAAGAAAAGTGGAAGAGGGTGGTGAGCGAAAAGAAGCCGTTTCAATTCCTGTAGAGTGGGTGCAGACACCTTCACAAACAGCTTATTCCCTGTGAATCCGTCATCACTGGGGGTGGACATGGTGCCTATTCATCGAAGTTATGCATCATTTAACGATGAAAATGAGTTCGGCTCTGTCAAGTTGGGACCAGCCCTCACATAGTTGATGACGTGATAAATGACGTTTAACGAGAGGAACAGGAAGTGGCTTTCCCGGAATGGATTATGGGGAGAGGTCTGAAGGAATGAGAGTCATTCACCTCAGTTTTTTTCCCCACCCACGCCGTTTATTGCAGAAAACAATAAAAGCACGCCAAGATAAAATGGCATTGACTTCTTTCTGTGCACCTGCAAATACTCCACAAATAATGCAATCCAAGTATGAAAAAAATGTAAATAAACTATCTAGAGAAAGCAGTTGAAGGAAGGTGGTGGCGGTGTAGTGGCAAGTGACGCACTAACACACACGCGGCATCCGCAGATCGAACCTCGGATCAGTATCGGCTCAGGTAAACCTAGCCTTCCATCCCTCCAGGACCTGGTTAATTGGTTCCAGACCAGTTTGGGAGGCTAGGAGCGTACACGGGCTGACCACTGCAGTTTGTATAGAACAAATACTCTTTCAATATGCCCGTACGACTGTGGCAGAAAGTTGAGGCTGAGGCGCACCCCAAAAACGGGACCGATTACCGCCAAAGACTTAACCCTCAGATCTTTGGTTATAAGGAAGTTGCGATAAATAGTCAGTTATTCAGACGAGACATGCTCCTGCTAAAGAGAACACCGTTCTATATGGGATCTTCTAGACATGATGGCATCATGAAGAGTAGGAAGAACTTCGATGTGGCCATTCATGTAGGTTTTCTTTTCGATTCAGTCGTGTGTCACATGAACTGACACAAACTCTAGCTGTCAATGTGGTGACATTTAGCCCTGACAGGCAAAGCTAATCAATCGTTTAGTCCTTTCCTTATTTTTCAAGTTATTTATTGACAAGTAAGAAGGGGAACATTGCCAATATAAGAAAATTGTTTTAGACGAGGACTATTCAAGGACGAATAACTCTCTTCTTGCACCAAGTGAAGCGGATCTTCTGATAAAATCCTGAACGAAAGCTACTCATATAAAGGGTCATGTTCAAAGTGAAAAAGAATGTTGGTGAATCTCAGTTAGTACATTAGGTTCTAAAAATATTCTACGGTACATTGCAGCTCAGCTCGTCGAGTACCTACCAATGTGATTCACCGTCATGTTTTCAGAACAGCTGAAAATTTTCAGGACCTCATAAAGCCAATAAATAATTGAAAAATGAGGAAAGGACCAAACGATCGATTAGCTTGCTTCGTTAAACGGTGCTCATCAGTTCCCAAAGATGCTGTTCGCCATGTTCACGGGTGAAACATTTCGGAAGCTTCCGTAGAAATCTAGACATTCACGCTGACCTTCAGCTCAGATTGTCGCCAGCAATCCTCTCTAAAGGTTTACAGCCGCATTAGGTGATTTAAAGGAAAGCGTTAAGCGTTATTGTATAGTTGTATCGAGTTGTGAGACATATTGCGTTAGTGGCTGTTGATCCAAAAGAAATTTTTCAGAGGAGTATTGCACTGAAAGCAAATTTTTTTGCTAACCAATGTAGTTGGGACAATTATATTTGTAAACTTTTACATTTTTTCATACTTCAAAGCCTATTGTCTTTAGCCATCATAAGAAGTCGTTAGCCATTACTGTATGGTACGGGATCAGATATCTGATTGAGTCCAGCAGTTTTTAAGAAAGCCGAACTTCAAAGGGACTTCATTTCGTCTTTTATGAGCTATGCCATCTACATGGTAATGGATAACGAAGTGACAGATGTCCAACTTCTTCGAACCCTCACTCTGACAAATTCAAAGCATTCACTTGTCATGGCATCTACAGCGTACTGAAAAGCCAATATTCGGGCTGCAAAAAAAGTTGACGACATTACAAAGAAAAGGGAACACACTACTTTGCACATTTGGATTTGGGTAAGGGCGAGTTAAGGGAGCTCTGAATTTCCTCTAGGCCAGCAAGTACACCTGCACAGTGAGGGACCCTTCAGCTGTGAACGCAGTTCATCGAAGGAAACCCTACGGTAACAACTGTTTCCTAGTTTCAGCGCCAGAACAAAGCGACACGGAACTGTACGAACATATATGGCTTTACCGGGAACCGCACAAGCACAAGAGGGGTGAGCTTACGGGAGACGTCGCAGCGTGCATAAGCAGCTCTAGGGTGACGCCGTGTAGGTGTCAGTAGTGTTTGGTTTTACAGAAGAAATTTGATCGCTCCCGATCTTATAAGGGACAACCCCGCCCCGTCTGATAAATCGGTTTACGAAATCCCAGCTCAAAATTCAGTTGCGAAATCTTGGGTGGCTTTTTGCACTTCCTTGATTGTGCTTGTGTAATTTCGCAAATTTCGCAAGAATCAAACTGCGATAACATCGAACTCGGGCAAAACATACCAATTCGTTGGTGGCAGGATTGCTCTGATCCAACCGTTGGTCTTATTCCCTTGTTGGAAGGAGGGCACATTAATGCGATGTTTTGATCCCTTTTGTGGAGCTACGTAAAAGCTCCGTGGAAATGGTTATGTTTAACCTACTGCAATCAGCTTATGATAGCGACGACAACAGCACAACAAGAGAACCACCAACTAGTCGTTGATTGAAGTATACGGTTCAGGAATCCAAAAAAGGTATTACTAAAAAAAATTCATCCACGAGCTCCAGGCAAACGAGGCGACAGTGTTCTATTTTTGAGTGCCAAGAAAAGGTGGTTTTGTTGCCTTTCGCTTCAAACCCTTTCAATTCGATTGCAAAAAGACCCATGAAGTGTTCAAGTGCTGGTACATCAGTACGTACTTCTCGGATAAAACCGTTTTGATGCTTTTGACTCCAAGATCACAGTCCTGCTCATCAGATCATCGTCTCTCGCGCGAACTCCTAGTGCTGGTTGGTTGCCCGGCATAGCATCACGGGGAAAAAATGCTTGCTTTACTTTGTTCTTGAGAAAAGGGTTGGAATGTAGATCATCCGATCAGACCACCCGAGCTTTTAGAATCAGTTGATTACTAGGCTACCACGCTGGTCTGGGAGGATAAAGGCAACCGATCTGTGCATCGACTGAGAACTGCGATTTATGTTTAACCCACATACGCAATCATAACGCCATTACGGTTCTGAAAGGAAGCCATTCGGAGGCACGTACCGAGAAATCGAGGAAGGTGAGCGCCAACGAAGACTTTATCTTGCTATTGTTTTAGCTCCTTCTGAGTCGAGTGGAGGCATTAACATCCTCCCCCTAGGTCCTTCAGGAAAAAGAATTGGTCAAAGCGAAAAATGAGTTCCGTAAATGAGTTTGTGCAATACGTCAATTATTATGGGGAACGCGAATTAGAGAAAGCCGAGTATTTCTCCCATACATTACGACATTCGTAAGATTGAAATGCTCCATGGAGCATATGTAGCTAGGAAATGAATAGCCAGTTGCTCAAAATTTCTGAGCTTCTGTCCTCTTCGACATTCATCTGACTTCATTAGGTCACTTCCGTGAATGTTCGAGGTTGCAGAGCTTCTTAAATGCATGAAGACGGTTTCAAATTTATCACAAAACATATTTCTCCCACACTTTGTGCCTGTGATTCATCGGATTTTTATAATGAATGGAAGAAAGGCAGAAAGAAAAGTCAATATGGCATGCGCCCAACAGGTGTTAGGAGTAATAGGGGGACGTAGAAACAGCCTGCTTTCAGCATTGACAGGAAGGCCAATGATTCACGTACACAGACGCAGATCCATCGAGGAAGTCCCAAATATACTCACATTCTTGTAAAGATGATTGGCTGGTTCTTAAAATTCTGCTCACCTCTTTCCCCTCTATTGTACATGCTTTCAGAGAGCTCCAGTTTCAAATGTAAGTAGTTGGCTGAGGTTCATAAGTCGGTTTGAAATACCCGGGCGAACAGCCAAAGAGCTGAGAGGGTTTTCACTAATAACCGAAATGTTATTTCTTACTTACTCGTTTTCGAGGCCTACATTAGAACCTCTTTCGAAGGAGCCTGAATCATCTTTCCTTCAATGCCCGCTGCAAACCATGCAAGCTTATGGTTTGACCATCTCCAGTCCTACTGAAATCCATAAATGGTACAAAAGCGAGACTTAATTGACAGACTTCGAGCTTTCCAAGAGTTGGCTTTGGATGACCACCCTTGCCCCTATTAGGCGTCAATTACTGACAATAACTGTGATTAACTGCATGAAGGATAGACATTTTCCATGATTACATACGAAGAGAATGACAAAAAGTGAAAGGGCATAAGAGAACGAAAAAAGGAGACTTCCTGTGGTTTGCCAGATGACAAGTCGAATAGATGAACTGCTAGCGTTCCCCTTTCTCAATGGGAAAGCGGATGTTAAATAATAGGCGCGAACTGATTTCGTTAAATGTCCACACATTGACCAAGCTCGAACCGACAACTCGGCTACAGTGAATCGATTTCTAGCGGAAAAAAGGGAATAAGGTATCAAATATATGAAAATCTCAAAATTGCAGATGGAATAGAGCCATGGCCCAGACCTACTTAGTCGAAAGACTAGTATTTCCACAAAAAAAAACAGCTCTACGACACTTACAGGCGGACGATTTTCAAGGCGTTTTAGATGGATGCTATGGAGGTATAACACTCGCACCTGGATGGAATGCACACGAAATACATCTATTTGTATATACTTTGTAAAACTAACGCGATGTGGAGCTCTCAAGCGAAGTTAGCCGCTATGGCCAGCGACAGTATTAAGGCAAATCTAGGAGCACTTTTAGAATGGTAGTTGGGGATATTTCCCAAGGATTTCAAGAAAGTAGTTTGATCTTGCAGTACTTTCTTATTTTTCTATCAAAAATATTGAAAAATATAAGATCTCGGTGTCCTCCGGTCTTTGGCGATCCTTTTAAAAATTGGGTCTGCTTGCTAATTTTGAAATAACATTAAGTAGTGCGGACAGAAATTTATTTTATAATTTATAATTTATTTTATATTTTAAATAGATTTATTTTTCCAACGCATGTATGTTCGATTCTGTTTGGGGTTACTCTTACAGTTATCAGCATTCACAATCATCCCCATTTTATTTAAGTTATGTCACCGTTTCATGTCCGCCACCATAGCTATTGCAGCGTCATACAGGCCTATAGTTAACAATTCATTGCTTCGTGCTTAACTTCACACTCTTGTAGCCTTCACTCCGTAAGTAAATAGGTAAATAAATAGGTTATATGTGCTCGTTGTGAGCGTTTGACAGAATCCGGTACATGCCCTTCTCGCTCGATACTAAGAGTATACTAATTGCAAGAGGTAAAAATGAGAAAAGCACCTCTGGCTGTTAGCAAAAACCGATCTCAACTGCGAAGATGCCTTTTGAGACCGAGTCCCGTTAAACGTCACCCCTACTGTGATCATGTGTACAACGACAACTCTTAATCGTGCTACGTACATAGTATAGCATGGTTGAAGGATAAGAGAGGATAAAAATCGCCAATACAAGCTTATAATAGATGCCTAAAGAAAGAAGTCCTTGAATTTGTTCGTGAAGCCCTTTGTTACCTCGATGAAGCTTTGAAGTAAGAGCAGGAAGAGGGCACAAACGGTAAGGATGATAAAGAAAGGTAGGAACCCCCGAGAAGGGAATTATTCTACCCTCAAGTTACAAAAAATTTCCTCTCTGAAAACAGAACCATTGCATCAGAGAGTGACGAGACCTCTGATAGCAGTGAAGGGGGTAGGATGAGAGGAGTACGGGGGCAAGCAACCCTAAAAACTGATAAAAGCTGATTAGAGAAGGATGAAGAATAAAGTCTTCAGACGTTCATCGGGCTATTTCGATATAGTCTCACGCATTCAGCTTCCATGCCTGAATGGAGGCACGAAAAACTCGGTTCGTCCAGGCGATTACCAATCGGTTAATAGACCTGCTGACCATAAGAGACAATGGGCGTCACTTGCACAGCCTCATTCTAATGTTGGGAGCCAGTAAGACATTTCAAAGAAAAAGAGTGGCCAATTTCTTCGCGAACTACCCAGTGACGACTCGGCTTTTAGGACGAGTAACGATAGGGGCGTTCGAGGATGGACAGCAAGAACGGAAATTCAAGGTGAGAGTGACCGTATCTTGGAGCCTTACGATAGAATAGGATACAGTGGGGCAGAACATAGAGCTCCACTCATTCTGTACGATCTCTTAGTATTCATGTGTAAGTTCGGAGCGTTCAATCATTTGAGAATCCAAGCTCTGAGCTCGTCTTCAGCTCATTGTCACCTCTTACGTGTCAATGTCAATATTTCATGACTGTCAATATGTTGTCTGAAAAATTTACAAAGGCAGGGTGGTTTACTGGCAAGTGGCGCACTATCGCTTACTCATGGTCCAGGGATCGAATCCCGGATTCTTACCCGTCTAGGCTATCAAAGCCCTCCATCCGTCTAGAGTCAGTTAATTGGTACCACTCTCGTCTGAGACGACAAAAGCGCTGACTTGCACATTGGCCGGCCATCGCAAGTGCTTGTATGGGCATGTGTTCAGAAAGGCCTGCACGTCCGGTTCCAAAATCCATGACTATCTGAGCTCTGGATTAACTTTACTCTGCGAATCCCCAGATCGTACTTTCAGAACTTTCGAAGGACGAGCGGTATAAATGAAAAGCTGACCTCTGACGAAAGGTAAATACGTGTAGGTTTCTCGTGATTTGCTCAATTTCAGGTTAAAAATCAGTGGCCGTTCCGAGGAAATGGTGGTCTTACATCGCAGTCTACGAGAGATCACTGCATTTATGGCAGGGTGGCATTAATTCCAATCAGCTTCAGAAGCTTGATGAAACCTCATCACTGCTGTTATTCCAAACCTCAAAACTAGAGATGAGGAATGGCAATGCACCCCGGTGAGAAAGGTTTTTATCAGTGGAGAAAACACTCAAGTAATTAGCTTCTGAAACGAAACTCTACCAGATACAAGCGGAAGCGAGACCAGTGTAGCACTGTGAAGTGTTTTACAGTTACCTGTGGTTGGAAAGAAGAAAAGAAGTTCAAAATGGCTGAATGAACAGCATTGGGCATGGAATTTTCAAACAATTTCAAACAATGGGAGTACATAGGGATCAGCCGAAATCCTCTTTCTTGGAAGAGACCCTGCTCTAGTGTATTATGAGAGATTTATCCGCTCACATCTTTGAACCCCTTCATAACGACGCACGACATACTTCCTTCTTCCCGTCTGGTGGCAAATGATGTCTGAGTGATTAATTTCTTCAGTACAATTACTTCAAGGGCGGCATTGTTTCAGAATCAATCATTGACAAAACAAGGAGCAGTAGGCTTCTGAAGAAAAATACTTTCTACAGGATATTTATAGTAGCGGCGTCGTTTGGTACACCCAGCTTTGTTTCAGAGGCAAATTTTTAAAGTTCTTAATATGTATGCATCTGATGGAATGATCTGAAGAAACGATAGGTAAACAATAGGTTTGGGTTGCTTGCACGAAAGAAATGCCTTGAAAATCAGTTAAAAAACAGAATGACATTCTCGTCAGTACAATAATTACCTATGAGATCAGTGAGCACGACCTCCACTGAAACTTTTCCCACAAAGTAAATTAAAAAGTGGAAAAGAAGTAGTGATAAGCCGAACACCAACAGATGCTGTAGGAGTGCATGGAAACTGAGGCAGAATGAAGAAGGATTAATTTCATGGCGTACACTCACGCCAGGGAATCAATCCTTCTTTATTTTGCCTTAGTCCCCATGCACTCCATGCATTCACTCAGCTTCTTGGTAAGCGTCCCACATTCGACTTCCATCCAAATTGTAAAGGCGCAGTGAATGAGCATGTGGCCTATACAACGAATTGTAGTGACAACCGAAGTACAGAACAAGGACTTCTCCGAGACAAGTCTGGTACCAATTGCACAACCCTGGGAAGGTTTAACCCTGGCATCGCGTGTTATAGTGCACCACGTGTCGCTGTATCACAAGCAAACACCGAGGGAAAAATGTCAGAAATAATCAGTTGATTTGAATTTACCCAGCGATAATTATTTAGCGTGAAGACATTCCTCAAAGCCATATGATTAAGCAGAAGAACTATCAAACGGCTCTCATGAATAGGTAGCGAATGACTAAATGTATAAATTGAACCCTCCGTTCTGCGGATTGAGGAGAACGAAAATACAAGAGGAAAACTCGGAAACTTGGATAAAGTCGATGTTGTTTCCACGTGTCAGACTTTTCTGTTCGACTTCGAAATGGGGGACTTGATGTTTACTTAGTTCTATGCATAGTTCGACATCGAACACTAGAGTTGAGACCGGAGTAGGACTTCGAATCCATCTCAATTAAATTTTAAAGTTGTAGGAAGTAGGAGATGACGTAGAAGTAATGATACATTGTAGCAAAAAGTGATTACAATATTAATTAGGAGCTGGTACAAAATGGGTATGACATATGAGGGAGTAAGTAAGCCTTTCCTGTTGGCAATGTTGCCGTGACTCTTATTTCAGTTTTGCGAGATACATCGCAAAACACCGATAGGAAATAAGAGAAAGTAACAGAACCGACCAAAGGGTGATATGAAGAGAAGGATGAGTCACTCAATCTGGTACGATAAACATAACACTGAATCCAGTACCACATCCAGTAATCAGTTTATCCTACAAACTGGGGATGCCGGAAATCGCTACCCACTTCAGGATTCAAACGAAACCACTAGGACTCGTGTGATAATGGGAGGTAATAGGATTAAGACGAACACACTTCACCGTTTCGATTGCTTCGCTTGTATGAACGTTAAAACATCTATACAAATTTCCCTTCACTGGAAAAGTAGCGAGCGACTCTATCAAAGAGGAATCGTCTGATTGGCAGAATCGGAAGCGGAAATGCAAGGGAAAACTTGGAGATTCGAAGTCTTCCCCCAGGAATCAGAATCTTTTAGTCAATTTAGGAACGGAAACTGCTCAAACTACGTAGACTAGAAAATTCCGAGATGAAGTGAGATACGGTGGGACTGTACAGAAGCAAGAATAATGGCATATATTCATCATGATTATCATTAAGATTTATAGTGCCGAGAACATTAGCCAATGCCATTTGAAACAGCTTATTGTTTCGTGCTCGGACTCGTGTAGTACGACATTTTATTCATGCTACCGCTCTGTTTATGGAAACACCTGCATGTTCTTACAAAAATGTATGAGAAGAGCGAAGGAATGAAGAATATCGTCGTTGGTGGTGGTAGGGTATTGCTGGGATTACTGGGGGAAGGGGGGGAGGAGGAAGGAAGTATGATTGGGATTCTGCTTTGGCATCAGTCTTCGGTCTTCATCAGTCTTCGGTCTTCTGGAAAGTAAGAATCGTTAGCGCTCGACAGGAACCCTTGCAGTGTTCGGTCTGTGGACTATGGCACATGCAGTAACGCCACCTCTGGCCAAAGGACTACCTTCCCCCTCCCCTTTTCACCCCAGCATAAAAGACTGGTATAGATTCACATGTTCACCTTCATCACGACGAAGAACTTTCCGCTTTAATGCTTTACTAATCGGCTGACAGAGTGTTGATGGTCTATGGGTTCACTATTTATTCTAAGGCGTAAAAGCTATTCAGAATGATAGTCGTTTTGTATGGCGTTCAGAGATGCGCTGCTCCAAATGAACCTTCGAAAGAATGCCATTACATTCAAGATTTGGGAATTTGAGGAAATCGAGCTTTATTACCCATATCACCATATGCATTTTTGTTTATTGCTTATTGTCGAAGCACCCGAGCATGCGCTTCGATATCAAAGAAAAGACTAATCTCAAGAAGCTTCAACGTTAAGTTCGCCTCATATTAATTAAATCATGCCTCATAATGTTAGTGACGTGGAGTCTACATATCTACTTCAAATGAATCCGAGAAAAGGTCGAAATCTAACATACCAGACGGGGAAGATTGTTCGTGAAAGGCCTGAAGGAAGGCTAAAAGCTCGATGATTAATATGATGCGCAATTAGGGACCTCTCGAAATTTGAGTCATTGCTGAGTATCATCGCACTGCGTAGCTTCAATGCAATCCCGAAGCAATCCATGCTAATCCGCTCATCAGCCGCTACTAATGCGAGTCAAGAAACCACATACATAGTTCATAGAATTGAAATGTTCTTTACCGGAAATAAAGGGAAACATTGCTCTTAACTTATAGGAAACTAATGTTTGGAAACTGTTTAATCGCTCGCTGGAAGCTATCCGGAAATCGGATGAGAAGGTATCAGCTTGTTTACGAAGTATTCAGAGATGACACTTTGTAAACAAAGTGACAAACAACAAGACATGACATATGGAAAATAGCTGGTAAACAGCTTCCAGCCACCCGTAAAGGCCAATTTTCATCTTTTGATTTCTAAATGTCGCAGCATTGCTTAGCTGGCTTCTCTGAATCATGCTGATTTCGAACCCTTTATCACATCGGCTTCTATCCATCATGTCGGTCCAAGGACTTTCATTGGGATGACGGCACCTTCACTGATGTGATCCCCGGACTTCTTCGAGAAGAAGGGGCATGCCTGCCAAGTGCTTCTAGGACTTCATCTGAGATGGGTAAAACATAGTTGACATTGGAAAGCATAATTGGACATGTAACTTTTCTGACTTATCGCTGCTAGTATTTCAATGATCACCACTTCAGCTCCATTCCATTTTTATCTCCTTACATAATCCGTTATCATATTAACCTTTTGCAGCATCAACACGCCTGACAATGTCCTAAGAGCTATGTAGTGCTTTATAGCTGATTTTGTGTTAATGTGTAACATTTTCAGTGGCACACTCTGCACTAATAAACAACTAGACAAATAAATAAACAAAGTAAACAAATAAAATAAACTCTCCAAAGTAGTTCGAAGCAGCACCTAGCTAGTAGAATTCCGAAGTACTCACAGGTGTGATTTGGAAGACTGGCTTTTTCGATTCCGAAAATCGAATTGCAAGAAATAATAGTACTACTTGAGGGTACTAGTTTACGAGTATGCAATTTGGAATTTCTGTCTCATCCAGCACTTGGATTGCGCAAGCTGGCATGAAAATCACTGCTTGCGGGAGGAAGAAAAGATGAATGCTTTCGGAAACACAAAAGAAGATGAATCATCTTTTATATAGCACCGTAAAATCGAGCAATTTCAAGGAATACTGTAAGTGAGCCTGGGGGACAAATTACGGAAATGAGAAATTAATTGATAAATCTTGAAGCAACCGTTTAGGCAATAAAAGAATATAAATGGATCTAAGGGGAATAACCCAATGAATTCTAAAAACATGCATTGAATTGGATGAAACATAATTTATAAGGGAAATAGAGAGATAGGCAAAGTTTTGATTCTAGTCTACACGTTATAGGTGATTGGGGGAGGAGAGATGTGACTCAGGGACCATATTTCCGCTTGGATTAGCCCTGTGGGCTCCCCAGATGAATATCCTTGGAACGGCATTACAGCTAACAGGAATTGGTGCGCGAATATGTGAAATAAGTTTCACTGAGAAAATGTAATGTGTATGCAGCTCGGAACCTTCGTTTCCTCACTTTCTTCGTACTGGTTAATTAGTCCATTTGGTGGCAAGGAATAACACCTTTTTAACTGCTCTATACGTTGAACAGTTCAACCAAAGCATTTCAGAGCTTGGCGGTTTTGAGTTTTGGAAAAACTTATGTGGATTGTTACATTCTGAGCGAAGATTATAACTAATCTGTCTTCACTTAACAGCTGTTCATTGTCTCGGAGTTAAAAGCTTCCCTTCTGAAGTAAGGGAGTTCCAGATACAGTAAAGGGGCGGTGGCAAGAAATTAAAAGCGAAATTAGCACTAATCTTCCAAAACCAATTGTTAAACTGTGGAACAAAAATGTATCTACAGTGTACATAAACGATTTTTTATTCCCCAAACCAAAAAGAAGTGTGTTCCCGGCTACTTCGAAAGGAGGTCCTAGAGACTATGAGTCGTGGTCACTTCATCATGCAGGGTGACGGACTAACTAAAATGTAATGCTGTGTAGTGCCTTTGTTCCAGGGATGACAAGAAGTCTGGCAAATGCTTTGCTTCAAAGGGCGCATTGTGTCTTCAAAGGGCGCTTTGTGTCGAGAAACTCAATCTTCCTTATTTGGCATCGAGTGGCTGCATGCTCCCGTACGGATCACCAGAGCATTCCATCACTCCCATAAATGTGTACGGAAATCGCTTGCATAGCCCATTCAAGACGAATTCATGGAAATATAGCCCTTCAGCTACGATTCCTTTTCCAAGGGTAAGTCTTATTTGATTGTGAATGAATAACGATTTCTCTTTATATGGAATTCTGGCTGAATAGGTGGCCGAAAAATTTGTTTCCGAGGGCGGAAGTGAAGAGGTTTCCAAGAAAAATTACCAGGAAAGGAAGTTGCGGAGGATAAGAAGAAGGGAGAAAGAGTCGAATACAAAGGGAATCACAGACACCGAGGAGCAGCGGAGAGCTTCAAGCGTAGGCACTCCATAACCACTCCTGAAACAAATGGAGTGACCGCCGAAAGAACACTCCAAAGAGGAGTAAAAACATTGCAATCGGGAGATTCAACACTATGAAGTGTTAGCTGCCAAGAGCTAATTATGGAATTCGCAAGCTCAATGCTTACATCAAAGGATGTCGTTAAATCAGGCTCTTGCTTGCTATAAGGGGAACGTGATCAAAGACTAAGAGTGCTTGCTCATATACGGTTGAAAACCAGAGTAAAAATAGCATTATAAATTCTAATTGTAGTCCATAATTAATTAGTTCGCCGAATACCAAAGAAACCATATGTATGTAAGCAGAAAAGACAGAACAATGACAATAGGCAAACAAATGACCGAAATCGTCTTCACCTCGTTGTCTTGAGATCTAATTGCGTCATTTCTAATCAAAAGACGAACACTGAATTTAATGCTGAACGTCTTCTTCAAATTATGCTGGGCAATCTCTAGAAGTGTACACTATTCTGCAGTAGGATACAGTACCGTATCTACTATGAGCGAGTGGTCAGAAGAAGATCTTTCCGAGGAGTTTTGAAAGTCCTTATACGCAAGATTGAAGCAATAGATCTTTTAAGAGCACAACTTGCTTTCGATCGGTAAAGGAGACTGTGCATTAGGCACAAAACTCTGGATTAGGGGACATGTGACCTCGTTACAGGAGGATATGGAATGAAGGTTCTACTTTTCGCCCATCCTGGAGAAGTACAGTGGGCGTCATAACCAGAGGAAAGAATGAATTATTTCAAATATTTTCAAAAAACACTACATGCATATTTCTGTAATGTTCCCCTCCGGTGGAGATCGTACACGATGTGTAGAACACCTTGTGGACCTTCGTTATCTTACAGGAAACAAATTTAAGGAGGTTTGCGATTGAAAACATACCCGTTTTCTTTGTTTTGCTTGAAGCTGCATTTTTCGGGTAGAAGTAAGGGCACCGATTTTTGTTAAAGGATAAAGGTAAAATCTCGGGTGATAATCAGTCCCGCTATGGGAGTGCGCCCCGCATACCGCCTCTTTCCAGGATAGCGGCGTATTGAATGCGAATGTGGCCTACACAGTGACTTGCTATGGCCAGCCGATGTAAAAATCAAAGACGAGTCTGGTACTAATGAATGTGGGCGCCTTATAAATGGGAAGGATATTTTTCCTGGGCGTATACCGATCCTTTGTGACTATTTGTGTGTGATAGTGCCACTTGCCACTATACCACCTTTGCCCAACTAATTTCACTAGCATTTATGAAGCTCTTCTTCTCAAGAGCTCTATTCATTTATCAATGAAAATGATGAGAAGACCTCATACCAAAGCCTACAAAATAGGGGTTCCATCCAATGGAAACTTCGAAGCCGTTCAGGCATTCTTTTGCCCTATTCCCTTTCTTCTAGGTGCTTCCTCAACCTCTGTGCTGAACCATCTGTCATTCATTTTATGGAACTAAATACATATCTTACTATAAGTTTCTGCAAAAACGAGAAGTTGCTCGGAGAAAGGCTAAAGCCAGTAAATGAATGTCAAACATCGGGAACTACGGGAGCTCAAGTCTGCAGTGGTCAACATAAAACACCTTCTATTGATGAACAATTGGAACAAGCAGATGTATAGTAAAGTCAGAATACATTATTGCAACAATACCAGAACCCAAAATTCTTGTCATCCCCACTTTGAAAAGTTACTCAAAGCTGTTCTAGATGAAATATGGTACGGTTGCTCCAGCTCATGCATTACAGTGTTTCTGCAGCGAAATCACTTTCAAAGCTATACCAAGCTATATCACAATTTCTCAGGAACGTAGAGAGAGAATTGGGTGGGCAAATCGAGGCCTGCTGATATAGGAGAAAACACCGCTCCTGGACGAACTCCTTTTTTGCTAAACTCAATCCTCGGAAATCAAGAACTAAGTCAGAAGATGTCTTGATCGGTGACCTAGGACCAAGTTTGACGACCACAATTTAGGGAGCAGGAAAAGTCATAGCCACATGAGCAATAAGCTTTTTTTTGGGAAGCTGTGAGAAAGGCGGAATCCTTAATTTGGAATTTCGGCTAGCTTTGGGTGAGGGCAGCCCTTTGGTGGGATCGTCCCACTTTCGAGCAACCATCGTTTAGCCCAACATAATAGAACTGGCAAACGTGGTATGGCAACTATAATAGAACTACAACATGTATATGCTAGCTCTCAAAGTGTTCGTGCTTCAGTTTCGAGATAGGTATTGGAGATGAATGGAATGATGAGTTCATGAGAAGCGGAGGGGGGGGGGTTTGCAGTCGGTCGGCGAGGGCTTGTAGCATCAGGGCGAAAAAGCGGGCCACAGAAGGAACGGTGCAATGAATATGTACTAGCCCGATTGAGCGTATCACGAAAGCTCACTTGACGTCACAAAAGCGAGGATTGGGGAGTAAGAAGATGGAGCTGGAAATTTTGAAGTTTTGGTTTCGAAATTGTTCAACAGCTGCTACCTTTGACCAGGAGGCAGCGTCGTCTTTGTACCGATGAGCATTGGAGGACTGAAACTTAACAATTTCTAACCTACCCTGCCACTCAGAAAAGGAACTGAAGAGGTGGTTCATGCTTAACGACGAACTACGGAATCTGCACTTCAAAAGTTGTCATGACTGTGTTTTCATGCACTAAAGTCCATGAGCCGACTTCCTATCCAAGTACAAGTGGCGATGTTGTTAACATGAGAAACTCGAGAAGGAAAGTTCAACTATGCGACAAGAAACTGGTGGCAGCTTCAACGGATGCAGCTCACGATGAGCAAAAGAGTTGCCTCCTTGAAATGTTTATTCTTTGGTGGGTAATGCCGGCGGGTGGCGCCCCAGATTCCCAGTGGCCGTCTAGCCATCCGCCAACCTCGTTATGCAACAATGCTACCAGTTAGACTCTTGGAAGATAGTTATAGCCTTATGTACCAAGCCAGCGAGACGCAGTCTGTGTTAAAGTGTCGGTTTCAGGGTATTCATATTTTGATGCACCCTCTCCCGACATAAAGGGCAACGGAACTAGAAAGACACGACATTCAAAGACCAGACATTCAGAGAAGTGCATGGCTTTCTTATATGATGTTCTTCTGCCGGATGAATGCCATCAAACTGAGAAGATTCTATAGTATTAGTAAAGTCAATTAATGCTAGTGCAGTTACACGAAAATAAGTTCGTAGTTCTCGTTTGTTAAGGCACAAACCACGATAATTTTAAGGTATCCGTTTTTGTTCAAAAAGCGGAAGTATAGAGAGGGAATAGTTTATCGGTAGTGAAAAAAGCGAGAGAATTCGCCGATTTTGAGAAAAATAGGCTCCTCAAAAGTAGGGAAAATAGGGGTTGGACGACGGAAATAACATGGAAGAGGTATTCGGACGAGCTTTCAACAATTTCAGTTGCACAGAGAACTGACTACATCCTTTTTCTGCCTTCCATATTCTCAAATTCACCCTGTAATCCTTAGAAACCATTTTTATCGTGAACTGTGCCTTTAACATCTGGGACAGATCTTCTTGGTATAGTGTTTGCCCTAAAAGAGTTAGTACAGGTGTTAAATTTTCTTCGGAACGATTTGACCTCGACTTACATCTTGGATTAAACAAGGAACCCCATATACATGTTTTGTAAATACAGGAGGCATAAGTTTACCGGTGCAAGAATCGTGACATACTGGGCAGACTTCTTTGCTACATTAGTGAATCTTCCGATGTTCCTTCCTCGATGACAAAGAGTCGTCCGGTGTCAGCTTTGTGAGCAGTTACCTGCCCAGGGTCATTTAATCATTTTTTCCTGAGCTTGAACTAAAGTGGGTTCTCAATGAAGAAGGAGATTGAGATCCACATAAACGTACGTTTTTCCAGTTTTGCCGTATATCCCGAAACGATTGGTCGCGCATTAGAGAGCCTCTTCAGGCCATAGAGCCGAAGTCCCTCATGAGTAGTAACCAAACCAAATTGCCTTACTTCACTACGATTCAGGAATCAGACTTCTGACTCGCAAATCTTAATCCACTCAAATTCAACTGAGGTCCGCGACTGGAAGCATGACACTCGAGCTTAAATACTACATGCGATTTTTTAAGAGTATTGCTGGGGAGCTACACAGAACAAATGAAATTGAAAGACTTCAAACAGTCGTTCCTGTCGGCATAGCATCATATTAACTCGCCAAATTTTGAAGATTTGTATTTCCATATCTCATTGGGGCCGAGGAGGTGTAGCGGCAGTGACATACTATCAAACATGTGGGGCCGAGGAGGTGTAGCGGCAGTGACATACTATCAAACATGCTTGGTTCGTGGTTCACCGAAAGTCATTGTATAGGTCACACACGCACTCAGAATACCATTATAATTCTGATCGGAGTCAAATGGGAAGGGGGGGGGGCATCTCAAGAATGACGAGATTGTTCACACCAAAGGGAACCCGTTGAGTTCTGCTTAGGTTCCCGATCACGCGATTATTCCCAAGTATCGGTTGTGTGGCATGAAACTTATTTGAAAGAGAGCAACTGTTTCTTCACTATTTCTGAAGCCTTGTGCTCCTGTGCTTATGCTAAGCACTACTCAAAGTAGAACACCGAAAAAGACATCCTAGAAAGACTACGTGCTTTGTCAAAAAACTGGGAACCGATCGTTTTAATATTTAACAGTAATATAATTCATGTATCCTTGAAACCGATTCCGGGTAATCTGGGTGTGTGTGGCAGTACTCAAAGTGAAAGAGCCAGTAGCACCTTCAATTCCTATCATTCCCGTGAAAAATGGCAGAACGAAACAGAAACTCTGAGAACCTAACTGCTCGTTTTTGGATGTGCAAAACCTTGCATAATGAACTTTGTTGTTGGGTAGTTTTTCACTCTTTCGGCCCTCATTTCCTAACGGTGAATCTGCCTCTATTCCAATGTAAAGTTATGGGTCAACACTTATGAATTGTTTCATTTCGAATGGTCTTCGAGCACGACGTTTAAACATCTTCCCCTACTATATTATACGCAATACCCTTTTCGAAGGATATGTAGATAGAAAATGGTGTACTTTGTTGTGCAAGATTCTTCTTGCTGATCCGCCTCTAGTTGGAAAATAGACGTGTTAAATGTAATAACGCAGAGCACTATATTTATACAACACATGGATAGAACGTTTTAATGTCATTCTCAGTTTTCCATTATAAGAGATTTGAAAACAAATAACATGTGCTCTCGATAATTCAAATTTTGCGCCCTCTCCAGTGTTTTCAGCCGCTTTTTGGCTAGAGCTGTAGGCCCTACAATTCAATGATTTGAAAAAAATGAATATTTCATGTGAATGAAGAACGACTACCTTATTGTTTCCTGGCTTCCCATTATTCCCTCGCTTTCCTTGTCCGTTCGTTTTACCATTTTTACCATTACCGTCTTCATCATCTTCTGAGACTATAGGTGTTGCTGTTGCAGTTTTGGGATGTCGTATTTCCCTAGTCGACTTTCTTTCTCCTGATATTTCCGCATCCTTGACTACTTCGTGTTCAACTGCCATGGTCCCAGCTAGTGCACTGCTGGCTGCAGTCACGTCGCTTATCGTCCCCTTTTCAGACGTGATACGGCCATTTTTTACTTCTTCGTGTTCAGCAGCGGTAGCATTTACCCCGGAAGTACTTGCTTTTCTGATATCCTCTGAGATAGCTTTTTCTACTTCGCCAGCTTTGGCCTCTCTGACTACTGCTGCACTGGTAGCGGCAGGTTGTGCCGCAGCAGTTTCAGCATTAGCAGAGTCCCTCAATGAGCCTTGGAGAGAACCTATTTCACTTCCCATCACTTCTTGTGCCCTTGCAGCTGTAGGCTCTGCTACAGCAGTGCCTGCTTGAGCAAAGTCCCTGTCTGAACCTTCAAGTTTGCCTTCTCTCACTTCTTGGGTTTTTGCACCTATAGCCTCTGCTGCAGCCGTACCTTTTTGGGCAGCCAACATTCCCTGCAATGACGCATTAAGAGCTTAATTGTTTATAAGTTGATTTTATTGTATAGTTTTAGCTCTTTTATTTATCTTTATGCTCCAATTAATCAAGATCTTAATTGCAAAACTTGGGGAAGGAAGGTGCTGGGAGTGTAAGCTACTTGTTAGTACGTCAGATCCCTGAGGCATAAAATAATTGCCGATTCTGCTCAGTTGTGCTTGAAAAGAATCATTGCTAGTTTAGATACTCGATTCTTATGTCCAACTACATAGAAGTGGCCCCGCGATGGCGTCGGAGAGAAAGAGATAAAAGAAAAACCATCTTGTGGGACTCCCTATAATCGTGCCAGCGATGTATTGAATATAACTTCCTGTGAAGCTTCGAAATCGGAACGGATTACCCTAGCAAAGGGATGAGAACATTTAGGCATTTCGCATGTTCACCGTGAGAGAGCTTGGACAGGAAGTATATATTGGAAATCTAATTGTGCGATACCGGAAAGACGCAGGCCTTAAGGAGAAGGTCATATCGTTTTCACTAGTAATTTCGGCATGATNAACCATCTTGTGGGACTCCCTATAATCGTGCCAGCGATGTATTGAATATAACTTCCTGTGAAGCTTCGAAATCGGAACGGATTACCCTAGCAAAGGGATGAGAACATATAGGCATTTCGCATGTTCACCGTGAGAGAGCTTGGACAGGAATATATATTGAAAATCTCATTGTGCGATGCCGGAAAGACGCAGGCCTTAAGGAGAAGGTCATGACGTTTTAACTAGTAATTTCTGCATGATACACAAGTGATGATGACTTGGTCTTTTCTCGCTGCTGTAGAGTTTCATGAGGGATCAAAGAGTCATTGTAGAGAATTCATAAAGAGCTCCCTTAGTAGACAGAAACGAGGGCAATATGTACCTTGAATTTTAGTCCAGTGAAGTTTATACCTCAACGTCAGACATCTATCTTCGAAAGCTCCTAAGGTGACACCTTAGCATGGAATACTGCGAGGTGCAGGCAAATACAAACCGATATCCGAACTTGCGAAACTGTGCAAAGAAGCCGAGTATCCACTTGAGGGCGAATGCCAGGGAACTCAGCGTAGTGTAAAGATCGTTTTGGTGTTTAATCTGATCAAAACAATGCCCCTAAAAAGTAGAAATGCCAGTTCTGCTGCCTGCCCATCCTGCGTCTACTTTGCCTTGGGAGCTTGAGCGAGCAGGATGGGCGTTCACACAGCATCCTCCATCGGCTATGAAAAGAACGATAGGGGAAGTTCAATCACTCAAGCAATTGCCGTGTACAAAAATCCAGGCTTCGAAGATCAGGGGCAATGCCTCACACGTCAAGCAGTTATGGAACAAGTTTACCGAGCAAATCGTACAGTTTGTGGTGGCTATTAGTTGAGATCGGTTGGCTAGTACATTCTTTGAGACCTCAGATGAACACAGGGGCGGTCGCTTCCCAATGATTAGATCTCTTAGCAAAAGTTTATTGAGAAATGATCAGCTGAACGCCAAGTAATGGTAGAGCATTACCTGTACCAAAGAAAACTCTATCAAAACAGCAGCTTTAACGAAGAAAACTTACACTTGCTTCAGCCGTTTCATCTGCTCTCCTGACAGGCGACTTACTTTCCTCAATGCCGTCGCTTCGAGGTCTAGAAGTTTGAAAAATAACATCGCCTGGCATTTATGAATCAAGCACCATCCTCTGAGCTATTGAGTCGAACTCCTATGCATACTTGTTTACGTTTACTGTGTTTACTGTGTTTATATAAGAAGAGAAGTTTTTAGTATTTCAATTGTTGGTGTAAATATATCATTACCGCGAATAGTGTGTGTGTTTGTGAATGGGATGCCGATTCACCCTTGGCTATATGATGCCCAGTTCTTAGTAAATCAAGAAAACCAAAAAAATTCTAGATCAAAAGGGTTGTAAAAGTAATTGTGTGAATAAAAAAACTAGTCCTAAAGGCATGGACGATTTCGTGTATGCTGATGCTGCATCTAGTTCAAAGATCTATTGTACTATTACTCCATTTACAATTTTAATTTGAAGTCACAGTTTATGATAAAAATGGTTTCTGTGATTTCCTCTTAGGATGAGGTCCCCCAGTATACTGTATCGGGAGCTATTAGAGGGAAAACGGCCTAGAGAGGGAGTAATAAGGGATTGCACCGTGTGTATCCTAGAACGAGTTCCATCTGCATTATAGAGGCTGCACAGAGGTCGGTTGGCGATCCAAGGGGGAACCCATGTCTTAAGATCAAACAACTTGTCATGACAGTGAAAGCAGTTTTGTACAGTTCTTGTTCGATGTAGACAGCCCTTTGTGCAATTGCAAAAACTGTAATCTCGCCCGAATACTCTTCCATGTTATTTCCGTTATGGTAACCTTTTCCAAAATCTATTTTCCCTATTTTCAAGGAGATCCACATTTTTCTCGAAATCAGTGGAATCTCTCGCTTTCTTCACTACGATGAACTATTTCCAACCTCCTACTTCCTCTTTTCGAATAAAAACGAGTACTTCAAAATTTTTGTGAACTGAGCCTCTAATAATACAATTTTAATATTTGCTATAAAATCCTAAGGTTCTCATTCGCAAGTCTCCCCTGGACATTAGCTGAACTCATTAGGGCAGGGGCGCTTATTTTCTAGGAGTTGAAGCAGTGCCCGCCAGCCCGTCTCTATTCCAGCGACAGAACATTATTACGGAGCAAGCAGCCTTTCCTACATAATTTGTACTGAAGTTGTGCAGAACCCTGATTGTTCAGCACCTGAAACGAATGAAGAGCAAAATTCTACGAGTGCGAAGGGTTGTCCAGTCAGGACGACTACCGAATGGATCCTGTAAGAAAGGCAACGCGAATGCTATAATCAGGCGCCTTAATGAACTCAAGGGGCAAAAGAACGTAGTGCGGTTGGGCTAGGATGGTTGACCTGCTTACATAGATTTGCAGGAGGTTGTGTATTGGCAAGTGGCGCACTATCTCACACGCACGCCAGGGGTTTAAATCCCGGATCAATGCCCGCCTAAGCCAACCAGGCCTTCCATCCCTCCGAGGTCGGTCAGCTGGTACCATACTCGTCTGGGAGGATAAGCTGGGCACCTTGTATCACTCCGAGGTCGGCCACATACGCACTCATTACTCCACTACGATTCTGAATGGAAGCCGAGTGTGGGAGCGCATCCCTCAGATGGGATTGTTTAACGCCAAAAACTTTATCCTTATAGCAGCTCAGTGAAAAACCAGTTAATGACTCATTCTTAGCAAATATAACAATAAGGTTTGGGATTGCCTGAAAAGAAGCGAGCTTAGGTGAGCAGTGGATAGCTTCAGTAATACATATTACAGGAGCTCCGAGGTCTGGAAATTTTCATTCTAAACGTTGTCTGAGCCGAGGTAACGTGGCCTTCTGCGATAAAGTAGGTTTGTCCAGGATTTGCTCAAGAAAGGAACAGTAAGAATAGGAAGTGCAGCGGACTTTAGCAGTGTAACACCAATCGATATGGTCCACAAATACCTGTAATTTGAGTTTCCATCGATGTTGAGAGGATCCAGTGCCTCGTATCTCGTCTTTTTTTTTTT
>UZAF01018437.1:0-33170 GCA_900617895.1 Haemonchus placei | reverse complement strand
ATACATACATACATACATACATACATACATACATACATACATATAAACGGACACACCAAATTTGTGGATTATATATAAGTAGATACGCGACATTATGCTCTATTAATTCGAGAAAAGCTGGAAGGTGGCGCAGTCATAAAGTGATCTCAATGAACTTCTCCGC
Organism: Haemonchus placei; assembly: GCA_900617895.1. Lineage (NCBI taxonomy): Eukaryota > Metazoa > Nematoda > Chromadorea > Rhabditida > Trichostrongylidae > Haemonchus > Haemonchus placei. The sequence goes on along the minus strand of UZAF01018437.1, from coordinate 33,007 downwards.
GACGGAACAATCAGCCAAAGCCGAATTAAGGATAGAATCTGCTTCTACGGTCGCTCTATTCACCAACAAAAGCTCCTGTTAATTATCACGTCAATTCGGTGTTTGAAAAATTGGCTAGCGAACAGACTTTCTACGGAGTGGTCGACTTGATGGCCGACGTCAAGGCGTGGATCGCCTCCAACAATCGAAACTTCTTCGCCTGTAGAATTCGACTGCATAGCAAATGGAAAGCAGTGCTTGAGGTGGATGGTAAATATGTTCCGGAGCAATTATTCGAACATGCCTTCGCTGAATATTTCTATCGTTTCCGTAAGTAAAATTGCTGAAAAAAATGCGCAGTAATTATGCATCGACCTAATAATTTCTCTTTATTCGTCATTTCGGCACTATTCGACATTTACAACATCACTTTTGGGTTTTTTTTTCAGGTTCTCCTTGTATTCCGCTCGTATGTGGAATTTAGCCACAGAGAGGTAGAGTGCGTCACGGCACCATCACAAAAAAAGCGCAGGGGATCGTAAAGACTATCGGTTGGATCGTAGAGGCTTTTAAAACCAACGAATTCGAAAGTCACGCTGAAAGGGGCAATTTACCCTAGAGCGAGTTTTCAGCAAATTTGTTTTTCCAAGATATATGACACCGGTGGCTTCGACAGGGCGCTAGGAACATTCGAGTCCCATGATACAGAGCACGAGAGCCAGAACACAAGGTGCTACGACCTTCTGAAAGGCTAAGTTGTCAGGCAAGATGCTGTCCTGTGCCTGCATAAAGGTCAGTTTCAGTAGCTGCTTTTGCAGATGGAAGGATCTGGTTTCGCAGTACCTGCTTTTGCGCGGCCGAAGCATATTCTGACCTCCATGAAACTAACATGACTTGGCGACGTACATCTAACAATGACAGCTTGTATGTTATGCATGTGCTTGTCCGCAGTATGTTGCAAGTCTTCCGAAACATCTTCAAAGCAGCTGCATGACTGTAATCTCCTAATGATTACAAACACAATTACCATAGGTACTGTGTCTTCAAAATACTCCTGCGGCTGTCCTCCACCACGCCGATTAACCAACTTTTTGATATCCTTACACAGATTTTGAACGCTCTTCAGGATATAGTATTTCCTTGTGCCTACATATGTTCTCATTTAACACAATAATTCAGTGAGACTATGAAAGAGGAGGAAAGCCTGTAAACGTTATTAAGAGCAAGTCATATCAAAGCACCTCTATTAACGGCCTCGCAAGCTCGTCGCCGATCTTGAAGGTTTTTGCGGTCATAATTGAGCTTTTTGAGGCACATAATGCCATACTGTAAGCTGGCTCGGTGAAAGTTATCGACCATACGTAAATGCGTCCTCAGGTCACGCTTTGACAAATGTTCCAACATTCGTGCGTCTAACAGGCATTCCATGAAGGCCGATCTGAAATGAATTGAATGAAATCTTCAACTGCAGACTGTGAGGTTGACTTACTGATTGATAAAGAAAAAAGAAGCTAGCAAAACATGGCCACGGCAGTTAAAAAGTGGGTAACCACATACACATACACATACACATACACATACGTACATATATACATACATACATACATACATACATACATACATACATACATACATACATACATACATACGTACATTAGATTGTGAATGTTGGACCAGCCCACCTGTACTGTCCAAGGCCTAGGCTTGGTAGCCACTCATTCCCTACCCACTCGTGGTTCATATCACCAAACGCCAACGTCACTCTCGCACATCGTGGAGCTGATGGTGATGTTAGGGCTACCATTTCCTTGAAGTGAGTGGAAATAAAAAGGTGGCAGGAGACGAAAGTTCTCAAGGGAATAAAATTAGAATCATCGATTACCTGGATGGCCAACCGAAGCTTCAGTCGGTGCAAAGGATTACTAATTCCTATTTCTCGCTGAATCTCCTGGTCGCTCAGTGCAGACATTATAGCACCAGACTGCAGAACAACAGGTTTCCCATATAAGAAATGTGCTTTGATGTCACAAATACAAATATAGTTATTTGAAAAGAATAGGGGGAACCGTGATCAGGGAAAACTGCCAGCGTGGGACGCAATTTACCCAATGGGATGTGTTAAGGTTGACATTGGACAGTGCTGTTCACACATTCATGGGAATGTGAGGAAAGCGCATTCACATAGGGAAAAGCTTTCCTCAGGGCTGAACTGAAGTGACGAGCTTCCAATACGACTACCAAGACGTGAATCAACAGTTTGAAGCAGTAGGACAAGATTCTTAGGTTGGTTAGCGCGAAGTGCTTCATACATGGTGAATTATGGTGCAGCGAAGAAAAGGGCAAAGTGTTGCGGGAATTAGAGTTATTGTAGCTAACTTCCACATCGCCATGGGTCCTTCTAATGAACAAATAAATGAGATGTGAAAAAATACCTTCACATTAGCACGGCAAGCAGCTACATACCAAGCCGGCATACCAACCCATAGTTCCAGCCAAGCAACGACGGTAGGACCATTCCATAAGGCGAACGGAGTTCGTGCTTTCATTGCCTTAAACTGCTTTGCTATTTTTGAACACTTCCTTGTGAAAATTGAGCAGAATTCTTGTTTTAAGGGATTTTCAAAATGAGCTTCACAGTGCCAACTGTGATTTCGGACGCTGATCTCAAGTTAATTCACTTCCTGTATCCATGGACAATTCTCAGAACGAAATCGCGAAGACTACCTTTCACAGATTGAGGTCACGAACACACAACTTTTTTAGGAAGTAAGCGCGTCGAGAAACCTGATCGTTTGACTTGATCCCCGCCTTCAATTGACGTTCCGAGAAATTACCGACACGGCTGCTTCAAATCTTTCCAATTCAGATTTCGAGGTATAGGTCAGGAAGCAACAGTGGTTCGTCGTCTTTTAAAATATGGGGACGCATACGAAGATCTGGCAGTTCTGCTGGCACCATTCAATTCTTTGTACGTTTGAATCTTTTCGTGGGTGTGAATCAGAATCCCAAGGCATAAAATATTCCCACTACCGAGCCCACCTCTTTTCAGTGATTACTCAAAATCCGTGCTGACCAGATTCACCAAATCGAAAGGGTGGTCATGTTTGCCCGTCTCCACAACACGAACGCTTCGAACGAACACTTTCACATCATCTCCCGCCGTGAAAGCTAAAGGCCCTGAGCGACTGCGCTTACTCAATGGCGACTTAAATAACAAGTTGACGACGAGGCTTTGCGTGCCGACGGGATGGGGCACACTGTTCACACCGAATAATCGTTGTTCGCTATTGAGCGACATCGTCCAATGTTACACAGTCCATGTTCGAGTTGTAGTTGTATTTATACCAAATAATTATCGGATTATTAGTGGAAAACAAAAAGGAAAATTACGAAAACGGAAGGGAAAGTTATATTCAGTCCATGCTCAAGCAAATTGTATCGAAATTTCGGAGTTCATTTCTGTGTTGTAGTACCACATTCAAAACTTTGTCAAGAGTGATGAAAGAGTAAAATGGTCGAAGAGGGCGTACAACGAAAAGTCAAATATGCTTTCCGAACATCGCTTTTAACCCATTGACCACCGCGTGGCCCGTATACGGGCCGCAGTATTATTTTCCATGTATAACATTTACTTTCAATTTTTTTGACTCTTTCAGGTATCGAGCAGGTTTATGACCTACTATAGAATCTTGACGCGCAGTGGTCCGTGAAACGTTTACCTCTGACTTTGGTAAATAAGAGAAAACAAAGTTACTTCTGAAGGCATTGGTAAAAGAGCACAACTAAAGGCTGTCAACAAAAAAATTACACGCACTTCTTATGATTATTTAGGAAACATTTCAAACAAAAGTATTTGTGGCATTCGCTGCACCTTGACGAAGCTTTTTTGCATGGTTAATGGCATGAGAGCCCCCTTTCTCTTCTCGTACTTCCTAGTAGCAACCTATGTATCTTCTCCTGCTTTCTTCAACCGCTCTCAGATCTTTCCAGTTTATGGGTCGACCATCGCCGGGCATCCTCCTTCTTGTGTCGAAGTCGGAAAGCCCTTTTACACTCGCGCCCACCACTTCAGTACAATTGCTCCAACGTGAATGATCACAACATTTACTTTTGAAATGGATTCATGTGACACTACTTCTCGAACTTCGTCAGAGTGGTTATAGAACAATTCTGGAAAACACTGTCTCATCTTGAGTTCGTCATTCTAGGATGTGCGTGCCTGGTTAAAGAATGATAGAGAAAGAAGATAAGCATACATATCAAAGGCTTTCGACACTAATCAGAATCTTATTGGTATTATTAAGAAACTAATTTACTTGCATGCCAATTTCTTCAGAAATGATTAGAAAGTCATTCTAGAGAGGACTGTCCGAGTTGAAAAGATCGGACAGTGCTCTCTAGAATGATCTAAGAACTCCTTTTAGCATTATTGAACGTTTTCAAATAGATCTATGAGCTTTTTCAAAAAGAACCTAACGTTAACCCTGCTCCCTATCGCGGGCGGAGATTTGCTATGCACGCGTGCCCACCATCATAAGGCCCTGCACACTCCTTTTATTTTTTCCAACCTCCACGCCCTGTTTGGATGGAGTTTTGAGCCTGTGGGGAGACTGCCGCCCACTACCCCTCCCTCATTCTATTTGTTGACCTGTCCCTCCACTTGGGCTATTTTTTTCTCGGCGTCTGGGCTGTTAGGAACCTATTCAAGTTTAGCCCATGTCACCACCCACACTTGTGCATGTTCCACCCCTGGAGGCGGAGCTTCTCTAATCTCACATGTGCTCTTTTGGTTTTGCCCTATGCCCAACCCATCTCAAACTTGACCCGACTTATTTTAAGAAGTTTTGCCCGTGACATCACCCAATACTGTGCATGCCTCACCCCTGAAGTAGGAGCTTCGCTGAGCTCAAATGTGTTCTTTTGGTCTTGCCTTCTCCCTAACCCATTCCAAACTTGACCCGACTTATGCAGGTGCTCCCTAAGGTAATATCGAATTTCTGTACAATTGAACAAACAAACAAACAGTTAGACGCAAGCGATTCCCACATGATGATTAACTGTCGTACAGATTTTGCCCAAGCAAATTTGGAAAAACTTCATCTAGCTACTGAAGTATCATGAAGTGGATAGTTTTTTGGAGTGCGTAAGCGAAATTCACATTAAAAATTAGAAATTTTTATAGGATTAGATTTCTAGTGATTTCTATGGATTTCCGATTATGATTCTACGTAAAATTACGCGTCTATTCTGGAAAACAGATTAAATGCAAAGGTACTTTCGATAGAAATTCCTCGTGAGCAAAAAGGGTTTTTTTGCCCACGAAGCCTATTCTCTCTCCTTCCTCATTTGGCTGCGAACCGATATTTGAGTCGTCCATAGTATAAGTATTCAGCACGACAGAAAATAGTCAGGAGAACGTTTGATGTATAAGAATTAGGTGATATTCCCCAATTTGAACCGCTTTGTGGGTATTGATCTCTTGACACCAATAAGTGATCGTAGAATTGTTTCCATTCTGAGCTTCTCTATATCCTAGGGGTTTGATTGTCCTGCGTCGTGGGAGGCGAATTCTGATTTTTAGTCTGTGACGTCATCAGAAGAGCATCGGCTAAGTTCCCATTTCATAGCTGTTTTCTCACTGCGCTCACTTGATCCCCACACTCTTGATCGCGCCTACGTGACTTTTGCGAGGACACACAAAGGGACATACAAACGGACACACAAAGTTAGCGTTTTATATATATGGAGGATTGGAAAGGGGGCTGAAGATATCTTGAAGTAAAGATCCCACAAGAATCATTTAAAATTCATTGAAGTGAATACTTCTTTTTATGTCACAGAAAAGTCTCCACGAGTTAACGACTGCTGTTTGCATGACAAAATGGAAGAAAACTCAAATACCATTTCGTGGCACGACACACAAATGGAGAGTAATCTGACATCTGATCGCTCTGATCAACTAATCCTTTTAGCCTGTTGTAGTCTTCAACTACTTTGGATTTGCTCGATTAGCCACGTTCACCATAATGCGATGTTGATATCATTAGAAGTTCTCTCTTATCCTTCTACTTCATAACAAGAATACCGTCCTTATTGTGTAGGCAATATATAATAGCTCCCCTTTTGATTTCTCCTCTTTCACGAGCAGTGGAAGTTCGCTAGATTCTTTCTCAAAGTAGCAACTAGGTAAGTTCTTCTTTCCAAAATTTTTTCGGTTAGTCCAGTAGAGCTGTACCAGTTATCACAACAGAGCTGTCTGCCGCTGTTCAAGAGACTATTCATCAGGGAGAAAACAACAGTATATGCAAGTAGTCCGGTACGGAGTTCAGCATCGGAGTCCAACAGTAAAGCTCAAAAATTTTCATCCATATCGGCACCATCGCAGTATTTGGGATCCATTATCCTGTGAAGGAAAATATAACCTTTACTTGAGGCGCTTGACCAAATTTGTGTAAAAAGGATTTAAAGGGACTTTGCTGAGGTATCCGATGATTCGAAACATGCCATTCTCATCTTGTCTGTTTCCACGTGTCTAGACAGAGTCGCATTTGGAAATGATTTGGTGAGAACTCTCACCCGTCTTTGAACAATCAGAAACAACATTAGATGCCATAACGTAGCTCTAAATAGTGCGTATGACTTATAACCTTTACATGCCACATTTAAAAAACTTTTGTGTCGGCTGGAAATGCTTACGAAAAAATTGGCTTGCTTCTGGGACTGTGTGGCCCGCCAGCGAGCCACAGCAGCAGTCCGCGAAAAGCGCGCTCGGTCCCACACGCCAGTCACGCCGAAAAGGCGCGGTCGCCAATGGGTTAAGGAGAACGTTCCGCTATCCTCTTGAGCGTATGAACCATGCGTAAAAATTATCAGTCAGGATGCGCGGAGAGCGACGGTGGGCGATGCGCGCAAAACGTATGTCGATGTGTTGCATCCCGTCGGGAATTCGGAAACCCTGATCTCTCGGACCAAACTTGAAAGAATGCAGGTGGATGTCAATTTTATCACGAAAAGGATAGTCTGACGTCAACCGACCGATCCAACTGCTGCTTCGATATGAGCTAGGGGTGATTTTTCACTCGATACTGATACCGAATGGATCCTCGCTCGATCCGAACGCAGAAAAAGGGGAAGATAAAACGAATTCTCAGGCAAATAGAATGAGGTTACTCATCGTGTAGTCGATTTATTACAATGTTGTCAGTCAGCATTGTTCGATTTCATCCTCAAAGTTTTCGAAAATAACCACGTTTGTGCTGTCGTATCACCTGTCTCACCTGTCGTCCCGATGATCATCGATATCCTCGAGCGGGCGACAGTAACGTCTCCATTAGTCCTTGTCGCGAGCCAGAGTAGTCCAGTGAATCGCACTCATTCGAGGGACTCGGTTCAAGACACTTCTTTCATCGAAGCTTTCGTGAAGAAGTCTGACCAGCGCGTCACCACCCGTCCTCGTATTCGTTTGACGCCCGAGGGATCTAGTCTGTAAGGGTGTGGTGCGATTCACGCGTTGAGATGACGAGGTCGTCTCGCGTGAAGGGCGGGGCCTGCGGTGGCTGGCGCGGTGCTCTGAGGAGACCCGTTAGAACGCCATGCTTACCATCATAAATCCTCAAAGGCCCAGTTCACGATAAAACAGGTTTCTGAGTCCTCCACCTCGGAATACCCAGTGGCCCCCAATGATAACAGGGAGAACGCTGTCGCGTCCTAAAACTCAACAACTAGGACATAAAGGGAGCCCCACTACCGGATCCCCTGCATGCCACGCCCATCGACCGATGATGTGTCAGAGGAGTTTCAAGGTGATTTAGATTGCAATGTTGGCACCAGGACCCAGTTAATCAGTGCACATTCAGCACACAATCAGCTGATCAAAGAGTAGAGAGACTATAATTTTCTCCTTTTCCATTATTCTCTGTTATTCTTTTTGCTGTTGCGGTCCTTTATTTCATTTTCTACCTCGGGGGGCTGAAAAAGATGGGCTACTTTTGCTGTTACTAGCGTTTTTGTTAAATTATGCTTGTGAGGGAATGGCCTTTCAAGGACTTTCTTGCTTACTGTAGTCAGCTATTCGCACCAGGTGTCACACGTACGCAATGATACATATTGAATAGCTCGTCCAACCCCTTTTTAACATTTTTTGAACCCTTTTATTACTTTGGAAACGCCGATTTGCGCACTTTCTTCGCCACCATCGCACTATTTTCCACCTTATATTCCAGTTTTCGTCATAATCTAGATTACCCAAAATTATCGTGAACTGTGCCTTTGAACTCGAAGGGACTTCACTTGCATATTAGAGAGATTCGCAATAGTTCGCGGTGAAGCCATGGACTAGTGCAAATCTCTTTCAGTCCAACCCAACTGAAGTTCAAGGTAGCGACCGCAACGAAAACCGTACGAAATCTGCCGCGCGGTGCGTCGCGTGCCGGGTGCGCGAAGGGCTCTAATGGCGTCACGCGTGAATCGCACGGTCCTTGACTGTAACTCCCGTGGTCCAACGGTCATCACGATATCGCATGACGTGCCCAGCCCACCTGATTTCATGGCGCAAACAATGGCATTCCTGAATTTCGTTCGTTGATGGAGGTGTGAACTCCGGAGCCCACTCTGCACTTGTGTGTAGAAGGGAATTCCAAGCATCGTCCTTTCCATAACGCGCTGAATGATGCCACTGCACGCTCATCCTGCATTTGTAGAGTCCAAGTCTCTGGTATGCCAATGCAGGAAAGAACGCGGAGTGTGAAAGGTAAGCACAGAGCCGGGTGTTCTTTGCTTTCTTCACTACTCCCTCGATGTTCTTGAATGCTCCTCTCGCCACGCGTTTCCTTCTGCTGAGCTCCGGTGCTGAGTCGTTCATCATATTGACTTCACGGCCTAGGTGCCCGTATATAAAGCATTTAGAGCTGTTGGTTTCGTTCAAAGCGAAAGTAGCATCAGACACTAATCTGTTTCGCATAAACATCGTCTTCGTTAGATCTAGTCGTAATCCAATCTTTCCATAGGCAATGTCGATTCGGCCAGCATTTGTTCCGCCTGCTCGATGTTCGATGTTGTAAGCACCATGTTATCTGCAAAGCGGGGATATTGCAGGTACAATGTTCTCGGGAGCGGCAATGAAGTATGGGCGAAATGGTATCGCCCCGTCAAACTCCTCTCGTCACGTGGACAATGACTTCTTTATAGAATGACGAGATCCTAATCATGAAGTTGTAGAACTTACGGAACATCCTTTTATAATATATCTTGTATGAACACCCTGATTGCCTAGGGCTCCAATTAACGCAACTGTCTCGACACTATCCGAAGTCTTCTTTAAATCGATGATTCAGTGAGTCGTGTGAGAAAAAGGATATGATTTATTGTACTGAACCCTCTCCGAAATCCTGCTTGCTCGCATGGCTGTCCTACACCGAATATTCTGCCGATCCTGTCGAGGAAGACTCGTGTAAAAAGTTTATAGGTTACAGACAGCAGGCAAAATAGGCTATAGATGCCAATGTCGTCTGGATCTCCCTTCCTATACAGCAACACGGTCTGGCTCGTTTTCCACGAAGAGGGCACTTTGCATTCCGCGTGAAGAGCCTAGCCAGAGTTCTCACGATAACTGGTAGGAGACTTTTAGATGTTCTGGTTTGATCCTGTCGGCACCGGGCCCCGTACAACTTTTCATCGACGTGACGTTGTGTCGAATTTCGGAAAGGAGAACCAAAGGAGCGATGTATCCGTCTCGCCTAAGGTGGTAGGTAGGCAGGCAGACGAGGCTGTCGGGGAGATCAGGGGGCGGGGGGAAGTCGTAGATGACTTTCTCCCACCCTTCGAGATGCAGTAACTCTTCCGTATGGGTGACGAAGGAAAGTCATCTTGGTCTTTTAATCGACGAAGCACCGGCGGACTTCGCCAGTGCTCATTCCTGAGTCGGCGGGGTCTTCCAAAAGTGCCGCTCTTCTCTCTTACAAATTTTCCTTTATCGCTTCTCTGCATGGCTTCGCAATTCCAAACGTTAGCTGGTCATTGCATGCAGCTCGCGCGATTCCATGCTGGCGTATCAGCTCGAGAGTTTTCAAAGAGATGTACCTTGGCATCTTTCGAACTCTCTGCTTTTTTGGCACTATCGTGAAGATGTTCGACGACCTGGTGATATTGCTGATCAACATTGTCGCTGACGGAACCTTCCCACAAACTCGCAAGTGAAGCGAAGTGATCCCAGTTGACAACAATCTTGGGGCTTCGTTCCTTGAACATCGCACCTCTCTATCCACGCACTGGAAGCATATTCTAACGCGGAGGAGACGCTAGTCCGATCCTGTGTAGAACCTAAAACAACAGCGACGTCCATCGGGCAAAACTTTCGACTTAAAATGATGTGATCTACTTCATTATGGCAATGTCATCCGCAAATGAGAGAGCTTCTGAATCTGCAGACGGAGACTTCAAAGAGGGTCTCCCCGTAGAGCCTCTCCACATCCAAATAAAACGTTTCCATCCTTTTATCGTAGCTCGCTGTTGATGCGTAGACAACGAATATTGTTAGAACTGGAGTTGAAGCACATCTTCTCAATCGCAAACGTCCGCTTCGAGTTGCCAGACTTCCGTACGAATCGATATTCATGGCCAAGTGCGTGTTGACGAGGACACCTACACCGTCGACGAATCTGCTGTCGCATGTCCCAAGAATTAGTTCTTTCCAGTCTCAAACGTATAGCGTGCAACCGTCTCGGACAGTTCGATGACGTCGTACTTGATCTTGCTGGCTTGCATCATAGGATCTTCGGTTGCAAAATGTCTCTACTCTTCATATCCACCATCTATAGGCTTCCCTCAACTCCATGCCCTTTCGACAGAGGGGAGAGCGGGGAGCGGGGGGGGGGGGGGGGGTCGGATGACTCATCTTACCGGAATACTCCTTGTTAGAGCAGCGCCCTCTGCTTGGCCAGAGATGAACCAGTATGCCTCCATTGACGTTTTTACAGAGAAAAAAAACAAAAGAGCTATCGGAGCATTGGGTGGGCAACCTATTTACACACCAATACAAAATGTTTGAAGCACAAAAGTTTTTCACAGAGGGAGCAACGTAAGAAAAACATCACATCCATCACTCTCACAGTTCCCGTCCAGATGAGGTGAGGAACAATATCGCACAGGGGTTTCGAATTCTCCCGGATCCCTATCTAGGTAGTCTGCTGCAAACCATGAATAAGAGGAAAAGTTTTTGAATCTAGGTGCGCTAAACAAGAAGTACACTAATGAGACAAAACGGATTATGGAGTCGCGGTTGCTAACATGGAAATCAAGGTCATGAGCGATAACACAGGATACAATACGTTTAAACATGGCTTTAAATGGCAAGAAAATGTAGATCAAGAGGTTGGATTTGGGATGTTGCGGCAGGCGGAATGTTGAGCACTTTCACCACCTTGCCAGCTGGTACAGCATCCTGAATCGCTTCATGGTCCTCGGATGAGCTCCATGAATCGACAATCAGAAGAGACGAAGGCAAATCCATTGATCCAACACAGGTTCTGACCCAGTCCACCATTAGCTCTACGCTCATCATCTGGGATATACTTGCCCTGACCTCCAAGTTTGGAGCGCGAAAGCAACCTTTGGCCGGCCTTTGGGTTCCTGTTAGAATAGACAACGATGAAGAACTTTACCTATAGTTTTTTGAGAACCCTAACCTGCATTACCACAGAAGGTTCCTTTGCCAGGTGGCCATCACCAAAAAGGGTCGGCATGACGGTAAAAGAGTGGGACAATGCTGAAACCAATTGTGCCACCCTTTCGACTTTCTTCTGACTCATCAGAGCAAGGGTGCTCGCCGAATGCAACTCTCTACAAACCGCTTTGGCCCGCGTTGCATATATTATAGTATCCAGGGACTGTTCTCTGGACTTGAAATGCACCCATGTTCGACAACCAATGAGAAGCAGAAAAAATCCTCTTATTGCCTTCCGCTGCTCTTCAAATGTGAGGGAAGCCTGTAGATGGTGGATATGAAGCGTAGAAGCATTTTGCGAGCGTTTAGGAGATGTTTTCTCAAAAAGTGAAACGAGCACAAGCATCAAGGATCTGAACCTCCATGACCATCCTGAGAATCCGCCGTCGTACCAACTGCTCCATCGCCGCACATTCGCTCTTGTTTTCGGTTGGCTTATATAGGCATCTCGGTGCGTTCAAACCAGGGGAGAAAATGGTCCCATAACTCTGATACCAGAAACGTTTGGCAGATTTGGAAAGTGGATCTAAGATACTCGTCTGGAGACCCATTCGGCAGTATACATCTCATCTTAGATGTCCACTGCGACCTAGTATCCTTCCTTTGTTAGTACTTCTAATTCTAGGCAGCCTGTTATGGCCCTGAAATTTTAGCAGCCTCTCCAGAGCGGTCCTATCCACCAATCTTTGACGAGAGCTTTTGGACCACGCAAGCCGACATCTCATGATAAAGACGAAAAGCATTCTTGTCCGGTAGGGATATATTTCCCCACGCGAATCCTTGTCCTTAGTCCAGAACACAGAAATTCAGACGGTGTGCTGTCGTACCTTGCAATAATATATCGATTTTCTCGTACGGGATCCGTCCATTCTTCTTATGGCGAGTCAAAGTAGAACAGCGAACTCTACTAGTCTGAGGAGATGGCATTCCTCTCGTCCTCTCTTTCAAAGCTCTTGTAAAATCTGACCACGGAATGGTTTCAACTTCCCATGGAACTTTGAATAGTGCCTAGGTATATCGATAGCGTTTGGAAAGCCATTAACAAATTAGATACTAAAACTGCTCAATGAGTCCATCAAAAAAGTTGTTAGCGCTCAAAGTTTGCATGGGCAAAGCATGCAGAGATAGTGCCAGTTGATATGGGCAGTTGCTCACAGCGCCCGCAAGGGTCTCCGTAGCATAGTGGCAGTGCTCTCCCTCTCCGGATGAGCGATGAAGGTTTGCTTCCCGTTAGTGTTCTTGTCTTTGCAGCACGTGCTATTCTTCTAAGGAAAGCTCTTCAATCGTTTTTTGCTACTAATCAAAGTTAGCGCTTTGTTTCGGCTGTCATTTGCGATCACTTATCCATATCTATGACCTATCACAGCACTTATTAAAAAAATTCTTCGTGTTACTTCTGTAACGCTTTTTTATTTTCAACGTTGAAACATACACACCCTCAAGTGGAAGTCACACGCGAAAATTCAACATCGATGAAACAACCCAAAAAGAAAACGTGTATTTTTTGACCTCGATAAGATTGTTTTGTACATGGTTGTAGAGATACGTTTCCTCTACACATTTTTTGGATTGCTTCATCGATGTTGAGTTTTCTCGTGTGTTCGTTGTGTGTTTCACTTGAGAATGTGTAAGTTTCCATGTTGAGAATAAAAGAGCGTTACAGAAGTAACATGGAAAGTGCGGTGATAGGTGATAGATAAGTGATCGCAAATGATAGCCAAAACAAAGCGCTAACTTGAATTAGTATCAAAAAACGGTTTGAGGGCTTTTATTCTAAGGATGTCACGTTTTGCAAGAACAAAAACATCAAAGGGAAACAAACCCTCATCGCTCACCCGGAGAGGGAGAGCATTGCCACGAAACCTGGAGACCCCTGCGGGCGTTGTGATCAATCAAATGCACATATCAACTGACACTATATCTGCATGCTTTGCCCATGCAAACTTTGAGCGTTCCCAACTTTTCTGGTAGACGCATTTAGTAGCTTCAAGTTCTAAATTTGGTAATGGTTTTCCAAACGCTATCGATATACCTAGGCTCTATTCAAAGTTCCATGGGAATTTGAAACCTCCCCTGGTAAGCATTGGGCTGGGCGTCGTTTCCTTGCTCGTTTGCGTCCAGATGGGCCCAGTCGGTCTTCACCCAGGTTCAATAGTCATCATTAAATCACGCTACTTATCCGACTCATTTAACTTTAACTCTCCTAGCGTTTGCAACAGCGTCCCGAATTTCTTTTTTTCAATGATTACTCATGATGCGGCACGACTTTTTGAGGCGATCCACTTCTTTTTCTCTTCGCTTGTTGCAGATCTTGTTGTGAATTTTATTTTCTATCTTGTCCCGTAACGATGACCGTAATGAGCGCGTGTAATGTTCGTTCTGTGCGCGTGTGTAATGTTCAGTGCGCGTAATGTTCGCGTGAGCTCATTAGTTTTCCACCTATTTTTTTCAACCATCTCATTTCAACCGCAAGCTGGTGAAGTCGATTCCACCACCCAGGTGCCGTCCATCACACTGGGGTGTCGTCCATCGCACTGGGGTGCCGTCCACGGCCCCTGGTATGAATGCGCAATGCGCTTGTGACTGTATGGATATGAGCGGTCGTACTGAACTATTTGAGACCCCGCTTGCTCTCAGTGCTGTCTATCAACCACTCTTCTGCCAGTTCCGTAGAAGACCACTCTGATTGCAGTCTACAGACAGCAGAAACACTGAGCGATGACCGCTAATAGCGTAGAGTCCTACTTGTTTTCACGATAACTAAAAGGAAGTCCTTAATTTTTTTTCACTCTACTGAGCAAAACACTGTCTTACTAACTCTTCATGCCTCTGCATGCCGGACTTATACAGGGAGAACTGAAGGAACAATATGTCCACCCCGTCCTTGTTGGTGATAGATTGCAAGGCAGAAAAGCTGTTGAAAAGATCGGAGTGAAAGTTTTTGAGGAATTTCTATGTTGTCCTCCGCGATGCAAAGACTACTCTGCCCTGTAACTGGCAAAACTCCGAAACGCTACTTTTATCTCCGACGGCTCAGGCCAGAATTCTAAATTTCTCTCTTTCATCTTATCCTTTGTTTCGCTCTGCGCTAATTCGCAAGTTTGAATACTGATCGTAACAACTTGCAGGTCTTGGTGACCTGCAAACTGATCATCTGCTGTTCTCTGTTTATTTAATGCTAGCGAGCAGACGACCAGGACTGCCGAGCTGAGGCCTAGTAGCTCTTCTCATTCGCGGAAGTATTACATCCAATTTGCGGAAGTTTTACATCCAATTTAGGTTGTAAGACTTCCGTCTGAATTGATGTTCACTGTGAAATGTGTCTTGACAGAACAACTACATGCCTCTGCTATTACACGTTTGGAGAAACAATTCATCTCCAGTCTCGAAAACAGCGCGTAGGGAGTGATTCTTTTCCCTTCGATGACCTCATCCGGAACCTTCCTGTCATGTATAATTATAATACATCCCGAATTTATATTTCCGATACAAACATTTTGCACTGAAAGTACAAATCGCCATCTTAACCCTTCTTCTTTTGTGCAGCCTGTTTTGACCCCAATAACGTAGCAGCTTCTTTCAAGCGTCCCACCTAGGCGGGTGTGAGAACTGAATACACTCTAAGTGTTAGGTCTTACAAAAGACAAGAGGCTTCTTCGACTAGCATGAGCCGCCGAACACCTCTGAAGTGCTTCTTCGTCACTGCAGTGCGAGTTCTTGTGCAAGCTTACATGCAGGATATCGACCAGCAAACTTGTCATACGCAGATGAATGGAAACGCATGCGAGGAGACAGAAGACATAAAATCACTCAGCACAGGTGAAACTAGGCGTCCAATTCCTGAATTCCCTGGAATTCTGGTCCGCGCTTTACCTGTTATCCGCCATCCGGGTTCCACCATGTAGCCTCGCCACCAACCTGCTCGAGATCTTTCTGTGAGGGATAAGTCAGTAAAGGAGATTCATATGGAAAGAACAAAGGAGAGAAAAACATCCAAACCACACCAGTGCAGCGACAAAATAACAGCGTTGGCTTAACTCGCTAGAACCTGAGCAACTGCATCAACAGAATTTCTCATTCTCATTGTGTTGACTTGACAATTAATCTAAAGTTAGCCCTGAAGTTAAAAAAAAAAGATCGAAGCGTTCAAGAGCAGTTCCGGAAATATACTAAACTACGAACGGGTGCTTCAGCCCGAAATTCTTCTTTAGTGAGATGTACAAAGATAAGACATGGCGGTTTCTCGCATTCCGTAATGTTCCTTATCCAATGGTTGTTAAGATGGGATTCGCACACCAATTGCCTTCCATGGTTACATACTGGAAAGCAGCCGAATTAGCTCACCTCCTCCAGCAACTGATGCTTTTTCTTTCTTCGCCGATCGTAGTCAGCATTGCGTGCCGATCCATCACCTCCAGAAGAAAGTTCACTATCCGAATGAGCACCTGCATCTCTCCTAGTATAGAAAAAATAAATTCATGAAACATAATCAAATATACGGATTGAAAGAAGTACAGACCTGAACGTGTCACTTTGGAATTTTTTCTTATTGAATAACCGGCCCAACGTTTTCAAACCGCTTGAACTTGAAGAACGTTTCTTCTTGATTGTATATCCGTCAATGGAGGAGGCCACAGATGAGGCAGGACTCATAGTGTCAGCCTCGTCAGCGCCTCCCTTCAACATATTGGAGTTTGTTTTGACATGATATTTTCGACTGTGTAAGCGATAGAGAGCACGTATTCCCGAGAGCGCAAGTACGGGTTTGAGTCTCGGAATAGGCCGGAATTCGCCTGGCCCTAATTCACAAACCTCTAGAAACGATAAAATTCGTTTCCTCACATGCATACAAGCCAATTCTTGCAGACACGACCACTGCAGGGTGTATGCCCAAAAATAGGCCCGCCTATTTGATACACTACACGTATATATAAGGTTTCTGCTGTCAAATTGAGCACAAACCATACAAACATAAATGCATATTGACTCCGTTACATGACTAGACCTGGAAATGGTCCCTTGGTGATAGAACAAGTGAGAAATGTGCGCAACATGTCCAATAGAAGCGTTTTCCAAAAACGAGAACCACAGATCGACTTAGTACCAATTTCGTTGTTTTTGCTGTGGAAACTCCCAAGGTGCAGGATAGGACCCAGAGCAAACTCACCAACAAATATTTTGCGAGAGCAAGCACATGGTATTAGAATACTCTGGGACTAATAACAGTCTCGAGCTATACGACTCTCCACCAATAACAAAAGATGAGAACTTGTGATTACCAGACAACTCGATTGTGAAACATCAAAACTTCATCGGAGAGATCTCTTTCTCTACTGCCAAGCTTTCGCTGAAGAGCTTTGAAGAATGAAGCAGAGAAGGGTTTCGGTTGGACGGTCAGCAGATTGAGTCCCTTTACAACATCCCTCAAGCTTGAGTCACCTTGTTGCCCAGCCTTGACGCTTTCAAATACGAACAAGATTTGGAAATGATCTATCTTGAAACATTCTCACTTCCGTGGAAGTCCGTCTCAACAAAAGCAACGTGGGCTGTCCTACTGATCGAATTATACGGTTTCTTGGAACTGCTTTGTAGCAAATTCTCATGTTCTTACGTTTCTCCCATATTATGCACACTCAAATGTTTCCGGATCCTTGACACACTGCACCCAGCGGTTTGTGCCCTATGGAACCCTTTGATATGGAGGCTCTCTGCACAAATGCCAGCTATGGGTCTGCTATGCACCCAGTACTCGAGCTCCTTGGCCAGCACCGGAACTGCACGGGGTTATCTTCATATATCTCAACTGATGACGCTTCTGAATGAGTGCATCAGGTATAACATTTTTAAACGGTCGGGGAAGTATTTCGCAGGCCAGAGGCTTGTCTATGGGACACTGATTGGCCCCTGTTTTGGCTATAGCATCATGGCCAAAGTAGGAGCTTCCGTACTGGACACGCCTCTACGCAAAACCGTAAGAAGTAGATTGGTGTTATGGCCTACTCAATTCACAACTAGAACATCAAGTTAAGACGTGAAAATCGACCGATTCCTTCCTGAAGGTTAAAGTGAGATCACAGGGCAAAATGACTGCTACGACGTTGTACAGAAAGCCACCAATAAGAACACTACTGCCCATCACCGCTCAGCTAACCCTTGTCAGACAAAATGAGCCATTGCTATTAACATGCCCCCTACTGCTACGGTCCGTACTGGAGACGATGAGCGAAAGATTCGTTGGGATTGGCGCGCGATATTGCTCAACTAAATGGCTACTACAACTCTCCGACCACACATGGGGCTTCATCAGGAGGCGTGACCCGCAGTAATGGCGGCACCTTCATTAATGGGGAGATTCCTTTTGTACTATCATCTATCTCTGATAAGGTCAGCACCGCTATTGGAAAAATTTAGTTACCACTATAAACGCATCCCCTGGCAACAATCAGAAGAGCCTGGTTCAGAACAGGCTATACGATCTCCCATGTGCGACCTCAGTGAATCATGGGTGGGGTTGTTCACGAAGTAATTTGCATTAATTGTGGTGGCGAGTATACTGGCGAAACCGCAAAATCACTTCACGTGTGCATCGGTGTTTCCAAAGTGGAAAAGGCTTCGAAAAACCGTTAAAAATGATGATGGACGAGAATGAGACTAGAAAAATGAAGAAAAGTGGGGCGTTTGGACAAGCTATACATTGTGTCTCGCTGCGTACGTGTGGGTCTTGGCGCGAATAACAGACTACGGCGAGCGAAAATTCTTTCACTTATAAGCATAAGTAAATAATAATCCCTAGTAACAGCAAAAGTAGCTCACCTTTTTCAGCCTCTAGGAGTAGAAAATCAAATAAGGGATCGCGGCAGCAAAAAGAAAAATAGATGAAAAAAGAATGGGTGCGGTAACCTAACCAAAAATGGATGAGGAAAGAATGCTGCACAATCACGCAGAAATCACGCCCTCCTAGGTTGGCCTTTCCGCGAAGTCTCCGAACGAAGAGCTATCCCAGATGAGATTGGTTGGTTGCTACAGCGATGTTGGGTATCTTAGAATTAGCTACGTTGGTACGGTACGGTACGATTGGTGGCCCTCCTTAAAATGATGTATGTGCCTTGAGGTCTCGAACTTCAGCAGGCAGTGAAGTGGTTTTAACGGATAATCACATATTGTTACGATCCACACGGGCTTTGAAGGAGATGCTTCGGACGAAACATCAGCCTAGTAGAGATTCCATATGACCCTCGTGAAGACTTCAAGAAAACAAAACAATAATACAGCAGAAATGCCATGATTCATGGAAAGCCGTTCGGGCCAACTTCAGGACTGTGTTCCATCGCAAGTCGACATTTGTGCAGTAGTAAAGGTTCTCAATAAGGCGCCGAAATAAGTCATTCATTCGTTCATTCGTGTCATTCGCATCTTTTGATAGCAATTTGTTTTTATTTTTTACAAAGACGAAATTGTAAACATCTGAAGAACAACACTAACGTTATGACTGGAACTCGACTTTTTCAGCACAAAGGCAGATTTTCTATGAGTTGGCAAAATGTGACACCCTCTGCATCCATTTCACGCGATTTTTCTACACTGTTTGCGATGACGCAGTATTTGGCATAAAGAAAGGTATAATTGATATAATTCTTGAGCCACCCAGTGGTCTTTCGATGGTTTCTTCATTAGTTCTTATATGTTAGTCAAACAAAATCTTAATAGTCATAATGCCAATTGTCACCAACGCATAGCATATTACGTTGCACTGGATGTTCTTGTAAATCCAATGAACTTGTGACAAGATATGATCTTGTATGTTTCTCAAAAAAGTTGGCTGGAGAGGTGGAAGACCTTTGAACGTCCTCGACCCTTGATATGGAATTTTTTCCTTATGGATAAATCAGTCCGAATTTTCAGCTCGCCTATTGCTAAGAATAGTGCGATTCGAAGGAATATCTGTGGAGCACAAGTGAAAGCTGATTCGATTCACATATGCCTTCTTTTATTTCTGAGCACTGCCTTCCCTGTTCCGTGGTTTGTATGACATTGTGAATGGCCTTCGGAATCTATAAGTTATGCGCCCATGAGACACAAGGTGTCAGTTCTCTGAGATCACAGCGCTCACGCACAAATAATTTTTTAGACTTGTTTCGCTTTACACTGCAAGTTCGTTTAATGAAAAGCTTCACGGACTATCAAAATTCATTCCAGCGAACCGTTTGCTGAAGCTCATCCGACACAGTTACACTACAAGCGGAGTCTGAATCCTGCCGTTAAACCAAAACAGGAATGTTAATTAACAATAGATAAGACAGAATTTTGGAGTAGCATTGTGTTTTGTCGTCAGTCATAAGGCGAGATTTTATATATATATATATGTATATATATATACATATATATACATATATATACATACAGCACTCAAAAGTATTCGGCGAAAAGCTTCTTCAATTGTAGTTTTCAGTAGTAACTTCTTTCCTACTTGATGTAATCATCACGAAATTTCAATATGCGTAGCATTGATGTTCCTCTGAACCGGTGCTTTGTTGGTTAGTAGAATAAACTAGTTCCACCACTGGACCGTGTATTTTGCTCGTGTATCAGAGAGACCAACAATCTCTCTGAATTTATCAAAAGGCGCCACCCTTCCGCCTAACTCACCGCATTTTCTGGTGCATCGGCTAAAGCCGTTCTAAGGTCAGCAAACTGCCTGTTCTTGTTAATCAGTTAGCTCAAAAGCGCAAACAACAGCTTTGCGGAGAACAGCGTTATTGCGTTGCTGTTTGGCAAATTCCTAGTTAAATTTATCAGGCATACCTCACCAGATCGCGCGAAAGCAGCGAATTATTTGCTAATTCCAACGGTCTCAGCTTATCTCATCTTTGTTGAAGGAGAATCGCTCGAAAACAGCGTAGTTTAGATTGCCAGAAGGATGACGAGATTCAAGCTTGAAGGCAGAATTAGAGAAGCACAAAAGCATTATCCAGCAGCATCAAAGGCCGCTGGACATTTTGTGGAGCACCTAGGAGCAAATTGCGGTACCAGGTTGGTCAAGGCTGGAACGCAATAGCATCAGCAATGCTCAGTATAACGGACAATTGTATAGAATGGTTGGCACAGACGGGAGAACAAGAGGGAATCTCACGGCAAGAGCTGCAACGAATTCTCCAAAGATGGAGTGCGTATCACGAAATACGTCTTATGACGCTGTCAGCAGCTTAGATAGCGATAAAAGGTGAAAAAAGAGCAGAGAAAGTACCGCAGCGTGGATCAAGGTCTAGGAATACAATGGTATATTACTTGAAGTTCGTAGCTTCATGTGATGTGTTGAATGTGTCTGAAAAGGAATATTTGGTTGAAGATTTTGTGGAAGCCTTCGAACATGAATATCCCAGCCAGTACTGTGGAGGCAAAGATTGTTGCTCTTCAACCAAATCAAAACTGACGGATAAAGCAAGAGCGCAATATGATGCATTACCTAAAAAACGTGACTTTTACACATTAGTTAACCCAGAGATGTGTGAGGAAGAGTCACGCAATAAAAAGGTTATCATATTAGGTGAGCTAAAGCGACCCCAACAACCAGGAACACAGTCAGTGGAAGATTTAGACATTTAGCTGGAGAAACTGACGGTCGAGCCTACGCGGAATCGAGGAAGAAATTTTACCATTTATACTAGCAAACTAATTATAGGACCCGCTGTCGCGCTGGGATTAATCACGTCATTTGCAAGAAGCATTGAAAGCATAGTGATATATATGAAAGATAGAAGGATGCTGCTATGAGGGTGAAAGAAGGCATCTAGCGTTGAAGAATCGAGCAAACATCAGATTCTCACAGAATTCGTGGAACGAAACGAGGTGAGAAGCCTTCGAGGGAAGAAAATAAGAGAGGCGTTTCAAATGTCAAGAGCCCGTGCGTAAAAAAGTAGCATCACAACGTGTAAGGCAGAACGACCTATTTCGTTAGCTGCTGGAGCTCGGAGAGTGAAGTGTAGTAAAGTGCACACAAAACAGTCGCATCCGAGATGTTCCCCAAGTGTGATTGATAAACGATCAGCAATCGACGTGATAATCCTCGAATGAGATTGGAAAGCTCTACATGATCATGAATCTGATGTATCGATTTCGCCAATAAAGGTTCTTCAAAAGGCGATGAATGATGAAATCGCCATTGACGCTGTAGTGCAGGAAATCGGGTGACCGAAAAGCGTGAGGAATACATATGCTTCAGGAAAAGAGTAGTGAATTTCCTCACCACATATAAGGTTGATGTTTTTGGATATATCGATAACATGAAAACTTCAAAAAAGTTCACTTTCAACGAAGCCAACGAGCCGATGGCATTATGAAGGAAGAGAAGATCTAATCATTTCGGGAACTGACGTGATCTTACAAATTGGATACGAGATTCAAAAAGCGTCGACGAGGGAAAAAGCTTGCAGTAGTTGTTGGAAGCAATGCTGAATACGGAAGACAGACGAATCCATGCCAGTATATGCGGTATATGCGAAGCAGGTGCCAATGGAATATGGAGAGTAACCGTTGTCAACATAGCCAATGAGTCAATAGTATTAAAAAAGGGGCAAAAGGTATTTGAATGGGAAAAGTGTACTGCGACGATATACGCCTTAGTGATGTTCCGACAGACACACTCTGCAACCAATTCAAGCAATGACCGGAAAGGAAAGACTAGACAAGCTACTAGCCTGCGGGTGGGAAATAGAGATGGAAGAGCGCTGTCGCCACATCTGCAAGAGATCATAAAAGAGAAGAATCACGCGTTTGCAGCGGAAAACAGTGAACAAACACAGAATTTTCTAGTAGCACATGATATCGACACCCGAGACACAAAGCCAATTCGACGGTACCGAACAGTGGCTGTGCGGAATTCGAAGATATTTCAAGCAGCTTGCAAAAAAAAAGAGCGGTCAACATTTGAGTAGGCTTTGCTGGTGGTCCTGGTGCGGAAGAGAGACGGCACGTCC
The DNA here is from genome assembly GCA_900617895.1 of Haemonchus placei. Taxonomy (NCBI): domain Eukaryota; kingdom Metazoa; phylum Nematoda; class Chromadorea; order Rhabditida; family Trichostrongylidae; genus Haemonchus; species Haemonchus placei. Next base: position 10,336 of record UZAF01018437.1, on the reverse strand, counting down.
GATTATGCATAGCCTGTTGACAACTTAACAACGCACGACACCTATCCACTGCCAGGAATAGATGCTGCAAGGCCTACAAGGCAAACAATATTCCTCAACACTCGACATGGCGACTGGTTACTGGCGAATTCCTTTATCGGCTGCAGCAAAGGAGAAAAGAGCTTGAATGACGTCGGGAGGTCTATTTCAAATCACAGTTCTTCTATTCGGATTGACAACATTCCCCACCGTTCTCCAACCCAAATGGAAACAATGCTCCGTGACTTAAAGAATAAGGAAGACTTGGCATATATCAATGATGCTCTTATGGTCGTGACGTTAGTATCGAGACACTCCGAAGGCATAAGGATAGTTGTGGATGCGTCGCTGAGGACTGGTTTGCGGCTGCAGCCTCAGAGTTATGTACTACTTCGAGAAAGTGTGGCGCTCTTCGGTCAAAGGATAGATAAAGAGGGATTACACGTAGACCAAAGCAAGGTCAACTTCCATGTTCGCCTCTCTGAAACCTGGGCATCGGTATTAATATTATTCAATGCTTCTGTGCCACGCTCGTCAATTTTTTCGCTTGACGTTTCGACAAACTCGTCGTTTTCAAAGGCTTGAAAGCGTATTGAAACTTCAGGGTGTTACCTAACACGCTTGACGTAGACCAGTTCTTAACTAGTTGCAACTCAGACCGCTGAACTTACAACTAACAAGGGAAGGATACTTGGTCGCAGTGGCCACTCAAGATGAGACGTGTACCCCTGTAGGTGGTTTCGAACGCTGATCTCAAATCTGCGTTCCAAATCTGCGAAACGATTCTGGGAACAAAGTTACGGGACCGATGCTTTCCTGTGTTATATCATCGTACTAAATGGATTACCGAGCCGAGCAATCCTCCTATCTGTGCAACGGTGGTCTGGCGGATAGCGTGGTGGACTGGTAGGCATGACATCAGGGTTCGATTCCTTGATGCATTTGCTTGTTTTGCTTTTCCATGAAATGCTTCTCAAACGCTTACAAAACTTTTTTGGGCTCAAGGTTGGGCATCTACAAGGCTCCCTCACGACTTAGGACTTCGGGAAATAGTAAACCAATGAAATTTTTTTCACCTCCACTGACCGAATATTTACGCCTCTCTACCCCGAACAGTCAAAATGGCGTTTCAAAATCTTAGGCAGCTCCCTGCGCCACTTACGGTAGACGGCGGTCGAATGACTCATCCGAGTGCAGCCCTCTTTGGGAGGGATACGGTCCGTACATTCTAGGAATACTGTCCGCGCTTTCGAAGTGGTGGTTCAAGTTAATTGGCATTGTTAAGAAAACATTGTAGGGCAATAGTTTACCGCTTTGTGTGTACATATGATTATCCGCTGATTCTATTTTTGGGGTGGAGGCCCTTTCAAGAGACCCTATCATGAGGTAAGCGTGGGGGTGCGGTGGGAAATGATACCACGGCTGTACTCAAAACCCTGAATCCACCTACGACTTGCTTCGAGGTTGTCCCCTATGGGAGATCATTGCTGATTTGAAGCGGTATCCAGTGGACTGTAGTGCAATAGGACTCCTATATTAACTTTATGACAGCTTATCCTTCCAACTTATCTGCTATTCTCCACAGGCAGGGAGATCGGTTCGCTTGTACCTCGAAGAGGTACGGCTTCTTTTGACAGGCGAACTATAAAGGCTATGGGTACTCCTACCAGCGCCATAAAATTGGAGCTTCTGGGCCAGATCACAAACATGAAGGCTGCGCTTCATTTCCGAGTCTCTATATCCCCACAGACGTACGAGGTTTCCTTCGCGAAGGTACGGGTCTGTCGTCGCTGTTCTCATCAGGCGCACGGAGGATCACTGTGATCGCATTTCACGGACTCGATTTCTTCAGAAAAAATTACACGCTTGTTTTCACAGCATTAAAAAGTATGGTTCGAAAGGTCTTAATTACTGCCTCTCCCTAAGTGGTGCCCACGTTACGCTGCAAGAACGAAAGTACTCCATCAAACATGATAACACCATATTCGATCTTAAGATTCGCTGGTAACATGACGAAAACCGTTTAATCAGATGAACCATTTGGTTCCTTTCTCCTTGAAATCTCTTGAGCCCATTTTAAGCGAATGTTTGGAATTCTTCGTTTGCTGGAGCTGGAGCTCCACCCTTGTTTGGCCGGTGAGGGGCAAAAAAATTCCCCTTAATATACTTTTTCAGCGTTCTTAAATTGTGAGGGGGCCCTGTAGATGCCCAACATTGAGCCCGTAAACGTTTTGCAAGCGTTTAGAACGCATTTTATGAAAAAGTAGAACGAGCGCATGCATCGGAGTCAAACCTCCACGTCATGCCTAGCAATACACCGTCCTACCAGCTGCCTACCATTGCACAATCTACGCTTTGCTCGGCTCGTTAATCCGTTTGGTACAGTGGTATAACACAGAGGAGGCATCGGTCTCGTAAGTTTGTTCCCAGAATTGTTTCGCAGATTTGGAACACAGATATGAGATCAGCGTTCGAAACCTCCTGCAGGGGTATACGGCTCATCTTGAATGGCCACTGCGACCAAGTATCCTTCCCTTGCAAGTAGAAATTCCAACGAGTCACTTACGTCAATTCCACCAACACCGAACGATTGCTCAACTTTAGAGACAATAGAGCAATTGAGACAGCCCGGTCAACCACACTCTTTAATAGTATCGTGACGTGACACGTATCAGTCTCTACTATCAGAGTTCACAGAGAGGGATGAAAGGCAAGAGGTCACCAGTTATGTTGACGTACCCGTTCTTGTTACTCATGCTTAGATTTCGTTGTCTTATCCAAAAAGCCTCTAGAGTTTTTCTGACACCAATACTGTCTTCGTGGGCCAAAATCGTGCATTTAACGTCAAAGTCACAACCAGCATGACCTTCTCCTCTGTGCTTCCCAAACGGTGCAATCGAGCAATACCTTCGTTTGCTAGCTAGATGATCTTTTACACGAACGCGTAACTGTCTACCAGTTTCTCCAATATAGCAAACATCACAAGTCAAACACTGAAGGTGGTAAACCACAGCTCTTTGTGCACAGTCTCCTACTTTTCCATACGGGCAGATCACGCAGTTATCCATGACGCAAATCCGGTCATAGAGACGATTTCTAACCAATTGGTGTTGATGTTGATGATGCAAACTTTCGATACTCTTTCAGACCTTTGAAAACGACGAGTTTGTCGAAACTTCAGGCGAATACCAAGTCCACCATTAAAAAACCTGTGTGGCACAGAAGCATTGAATAATATTAGTGCCGATGCCCAGGTTTCAAGAGAGGCGAACGTGTAAGTTGCTTAAAAATGTACCGCCGAATGTCTTTCGCCTAGTGAGAGAAGCGTTATCGTTGCGGCAAAAGGTGGTTCTCACCCGACAATCACTCCTATTTCTCCAATGATGCAAGGCGACTGAAATTCTCCCAAAATTCATTCTAAATAAACAGCTTGGATCAGTGTGCGGCCTTCCTGATAAACACCCCATAATCAAGAACATCTATGGATCGCTGCTCAATGTGGTTATCAGGGAAAAACAACATCTACTGTATTCAATGCTGCTGAAGTGTAAAACCAGGGAAGAATTTTTTCGTCGCCTTCTGTCGGAAAAATATGGAGGATTGAAGGTGAATCGAAACGCCTGTGTGATCCTATCCGTTCTGACGCCAAGGCCACGCTCTGCGCCAAGTACGATCCCCTTAAGGACGCGCAACGGGTAAGAAATTCTGATAATGATCACATCTCGTCCAATTTTAACCGATCCGAACAACAAAGCTCACAACAGCCAAACATCATACCTGAAACGGCAAGAGTCACTATCGTAGGCGATGCACAGATTTCATCGAAAGCTATGGATTTTCTGAGCTTGGAGCCATCGTTCTCATTAACGCAAACGAACAACCCTCTTACTACTCGTAAAACAGTATGCGGTTTGCAAAAGTTCAGGGACGAACTGAGAACGAAAACACTATGCGACTCCTAGGGACAGGTAGTTGAAAGGCTAGAGCGTACTACCCCAACACCTATTCCATTCCCACGGTCATTTTATAAAGAATCTGATCCCTTCCCGGAAGCGGTATTAAGTTCCGAATCTTGTCAACAGGAGTTCTGGACGCGCTTGACAGATTCAAGTGCGAAAAGCGCTCCAATCTGACACGCGAGCAGTGGGAAGGGTTCAAAGAAATCCGGGAAAGAATGAAATGGAATGAAGTACGCCTTTCTGTCAGCGATAAAGGTGGAGAATTTTTGGTATTACCTCAGTCTTTGGACAGGGAAATCACAGAACTCCTCCTAACAGACACAACAGTCTACCGCAACACGACAGAAAAAGCCTTTCATATGCAAACACACAAGTTAAACACCTTGTGGGTCAAAGTAGGAAAGATGGCAAAATTGGATGAAAGACTTATTAGAAGGCTGAAGCTGGAAAACCCCACATGCCCGGTATTCTACAGCCTAATCAAATCCCATAAGTTGTCTGCTGAAAACATGCAGTCACCTCTGCCGCAGGCTTACAAAATTAGGCCTATAAGTTGTGTGAATGGACCGACCGATCGCATTTCATGGTTTCTGAATAAAATCATCGGTCAACTTCTAGTCTATATACCATCACATCTGTCGAATATGGGAAAATTCTTGGATCGCTTACGTGCTTGCAGATTTCAGCGTGTGACTGTGTTGTCGAGTCATTTGACGTGTCCGCGCTCTACACCAACGTTAGCAACAACGAGGCATTGCAAGCAGTTTCAGAAATGCTTGATCAGCATGAGAGAAGTGTGGTGACGTTCGAATTGAGCAAAGCACAAATAATGGCTCTCATCAAGGAGTGCTTGAACTGCAATATATTTAAGTGGTTCGGGAGATACTTTTCACAGATAAGAGGGCTTGCGATGGGACAGCGGCGAGCACCGGTTCTTACTGTCTGCTTCACGAATAGAATCGAACAACCAGTGCTAGCACGCCTACTCATAATGTACTGCCGCTACTTTGACGACTGTTTCGTCATAACATCAACTCAGTCAGAAATGGATGAGTTATTCAACATTCAAACAGTCTCATTTAAGGGTTACCAGTGGAACATACAGTGTGAAATGGTATAGAAAAAAAGCCCCAAGAATATCTTCATTCATGCAATGTCGGCACATTCCAGAGCTGTCAAACGCGCAGCATTACGGAACATGTACAAAACGGCTGTGGAGGTGTGCACTGGTAACGAGAAGCGGGAAGAGTACAGAAGGTTGGCACACAAAATAGTCAATTTAAAGGCACTGTTCGCGATACTTCAATGGGCGGGTATGTCAATGAAGTGTCCGCCTCTCATTCGANTCGAATGAGAGGCGGACACTTCATTGACATACCCGCCCATTAAAGTATCGCGAACAGTGCCTTTAAATGGATACACAACTCAGCAGCACGGCTCACAAGGCAGATCAAGGCCTTTTCCGTATGGGATTGAAGATAAAATTTATCTTCAGTTACCATTTATATCAGGTCGACTCAGCGCAGCTATTGAGCAATGCCTGAAAAGAGCGGATCTAGCCAATGACGTTTTCCTGGTTAACACACCAAGAGAAAAAATCAAACACCAATTGGTTAGAAATCGTCTCTATGACCGGATTTGCATCGTGGATAACTGCGTGATCTGCCCGTATGGAAAAGTAGGAGACTGTGCACAAAGAGCTGTGGTTTACCAACTTCAGTGTTTGACTTATGATGCTTGCTATATTGGAGAAACTGGGGGACAGTTACGCGTTCGTGTAAAAGAACATCTAGCTAGCAAATGAAGGTATTGCTCGATTGCACCGTTTGGGAAGCACAGAGGAGAAGGTCATGCTGGTTGTGACTTTGACGTTAAATGCACGATTTTTTCCTACGAAGACAAAATTGGTGCCAGAAAAGCTCTAGAGGCTTCCTGGATAAGACACCGAAATCCAAGCATGAATAAGAAGAACGGGTACATCAAACATTAACTGGTGACCTCTTGTCTTTCATCCCTCTCTGTGAGCTCTGGTAGTAGAGACTGATACGTGTCACGTCACGATACTATTAAAGAGTGGTTGACCGGGCTGTCTCAATTGCTCTATCGTCTCTAAAGTTGAGCAATCGTTCGGTGTTGGTGGAATTGACGTAAGTGACTTGTTGGAATTTCTACTTAGTTGTAAGTTCAGCGGTCTGAGTTGCAACTAGTTAACCTGGTCTACGTCAAGCGTGATAGGTAACACCCTGAAGTTTCGATACGCTTTCAGGCCTTTGAAAACGAGAGTTTGTGGAAACGTCAGGCGAATAAAAAGTCCACCATAAAAAAACCTGTGTGGCAGAGAAGCACTGAATAACATAGCAAGGCCTTAAAATTAAAAGAGTTTCCGAGGCCTACGAATGTGAATGTAGCAGAACTCCGAACATTTCTCTGTATGTGTAGCTACTACGGGAAATTTGTTCTAAACTCTCAGAAAACATAAGTCCGTTGTTCGAACTGACGAGGAAAAAGCTACCGTGGCATGGGGTGTTGAGCTAGAAGGAAGCGTCCAAAAAGTTAATGGAGGTACTCGTAACTACCCCGGTTCTGGCATCAACTTTCAATAATTTATACTGACGCCTCTGAACCGGGCGTAGGAGTACTCTGTCAACAAGGAGTGGATGAGTTTTTTCCAATCATTATATTTTGCTTCAAAACCCTTGGCAAGAGCGAGCGGTCACGTTGTTTATCTAAAGACGCTTTGCAATTTGCTCTCAGCATTTACGACAGGGAGACAATCGCAACAGATCATGCACCTTTCACTGCCATATTTCGAACCACCAATCTTTCAGAACGCATTCTGAGATGGGTTCTGGAAATCCAACAATACAAATTGTCCATGAGTATATGGAAGGGAAAGCAAAACCCGTGGCTGGTGCACTAACACGCGGCATTCATATGAATGCATCGGAAGCCAGACGACACCTTTTCCGAGGAGAAGATAATATGTAACCTTGGGACTCTAGGGAGCAAAGAATTGTTAGATGAGCTACGAGAGGATGAGGACTACGGGCCTGATATCGTTGCACTAGAAAAAGGAAACCTCGACGAAGAAGTAAAGCTACCTGAAGAAGGTTGAGAAGTCAAGTATTTCAAGTAGTGAAGCTACCTGAGATAGGCCGGCTACGCCTGAAATACGAGGGTAGCTGATTTTTTAGGAGAGGATAGACGTTCGAAATTTATAATGGAAAATGGAACATCGGTTTTGGTTGTTCCTGAGGAAAGGAGAAGAGCAATTTTCAATGAGAATCATAGTGGCTCCGTAGTAGGTCACCATTCTGCCAAGAAAATGTTGGAAAAACTATGAAAGGCTGTGTTCTGAGGCGGTATGCACCGAGACGTATACCGTTTTGCGAAAGTTTGCCCAAGTCGTCTAAGTGTTCATTCTGACTAACTCGCACAAGCTGATGATTCCATCTTGAAAACTCTCCTCACAGGCAGGCCATAAGAGATAGTTGCATCTGACATACTGGAGATGAACTCCAGTTTGTCAGGGATGAAGTATATGTTAGTAGTTGTGGACACTTCTCCAAGTGAGTAACTAGCTGCGCCACTGTTGCAAATACACTATTTCAATGATGGATATGCGAAGTAAGACGCTGACCCAAGCAAGTTCATACCGATCAAGGCGCTAAGTTTGTAAACTAGTTACTGAAGGAGCTAGCAACGGTAGCCGAAATAAAGCACTCCATTACAAAGGGCTACAATTCAAGAGGAAAAGGCGTTAAAGAAGGCGCGATTGGGACCATGCAGAGGATTTTGAAAAAGGTAGGATTTCCTGACAAATGGGATGTGCTCCCCCCTATGTGGTGTCTGCATACAACATCGCCTGACATGAAGCCACAAACGAAAGCCCTTTCTTCATCCTGCATGGATTTGACCCCATGGTACCTTCATGTACGATACCAAACGCTGATGTCTCCAAGTACTGAGTTTCGGTTGATGAATATAAGATGGAGCTACTCAGGATATCGCAGAGGTTAAGAGAAGAGGTAAAAGCCAAGGATGAGAAATACAGGGCTAAAATGAAGGATGTGTATGAACGTCGTGATGACGTGGGCGTACCATCTTTGCCGGTGATGGGTAGAAGAGTGTTCATGAGTATATCACGAGAAAAGACCCAAGAAAGACATTTCAAATTAACTGCGGACTGCAAAGGGCTATATCGCGTTTTGTAAACTGGTGAAACATCCGGGCTTGTGAAGAAAATAGGCTGCAATGAGGATACGAGATGATCTGCTTCTAAAATGCTTTAGTGAGATTTCTAATGAGCAAGTTAAGGCAAGAACGTGGAGGAATAGAGTTGAAGGAGTTCTACTTTTCCGTGATTAGTGATCAATGCAATCTTTTGAAATCTTCTCAGAACTGCACGTGAAAACATATCCTATTTCCTCAATTTCGATGTCGCTGCCAGGAATTTCCCGCTATCCGGGAGAGCGCACTTTTACGCTCGTCGACTGTTGTGTTGAGAGCTCTCGCCGAAGGGAAACTGATCCATGGATTGCCGGNCCCCCCCCCCCCCCCCCCCCCCAAAAAAAAATCTCCCTGTGGAATGTGTCATTAAGGCGGCAAGGCCGTGTTCTACTAGGACTCAACCCGAACTCTCTGTAGCACTGAAGGCGCATCGCATACTCAGTTCAGATGACAAGCCGATCAATCCACGTTCTCTTGTTTCACGTATGCCTTGTACAGAAGTGAGTGTGCTAACACCAGCAATATCGCACGGGCAGTTGACCCTGCAGCGATTATTCGTCATAAGTCCCCTTCGCAAAGATTGCCCACGTTGTCAAAACGAATGATCGATTCAGGTAGGTTAACGGCGAGCAAGATTGACTAGAACCGTATCGCATCTCGTGCAATGTTGGACTGTCCCATTGTACTTGGTCAAATGGCTTGGATGACGGGTATTCTTCTATGATGATTTCTCTACAATCAAGATTAAGATAGTAGTTTCTTTACAAAAGATCTTAGAGCAATAGTATTAGTTCCGACCCTGAGGACCACGCAAGGTCAGTGCATGGTTCGCCGTCATGTCGGCTAAGAATCTTCGGACAACCTGTGGAGCGCGCGTATATTTGATTAACGGGCTGAGGACAGTAAACGTCAACTGGGAACATGACACTATTAGAACGCGCGATCATAACATGTCGCGGAACAGCCAGGGCACAAACCGTTGATAGCAGATTTTTTACAACAGAATATTGGTATAATGGATACACGGGCCGCGTGAGCTGGATCCTGAAAAGTAAAGGAGAGTGGATATACGAGATCTAACACTTCTCCTCTAACAATTCCTGCAGACTGTGTAGGAGTTTGTAGTAACTCTGAAGGAACCTACCATGAGATTGTTCAGAGCGCGTACGTGGGAAGAGCCTGGACAGCAAGGCAGGGTGCGCCATACATACGGTGACCATTCGGACGTCCGTAATTTCCTTGTTCGGAGGGTTTCTCCAAATTGCCCTTCCCTTATGATTATGATATACCTTAGCCCACACATATACTTGGTACTCTCAATTCGTCGGATTTCGAAACATTACAGCTTTGAATACTGTTGGCGCATTCGGTGAGTTCTTTCCGGGATCGCTCCTCGTTTCAGTATTTCCCCCATGACAGTCCTTTGAACCGCGATGCGTACACAGGTCAACGACAAACCTCAAAGCGGTCGTCTTCTCTCACATACGACCTTTTTTCCGGATAGAATTGCTTTGCTGCGCTGCGGAACCTGCAGAAACGCGAGAAAAACGACTGCTGATTTGTTTGTATAATCTACTCCGATGAGAGGAGTCAACCCCAATTAAATACAAATGTATCCAGATAGACCTCGAGAGCCTTATAAACTTCTTGACGAGAAGAAATTGGAGAGAAAAAACAAATGCTGTGCGCTACACTTGCGCGGGCACGCGCTAAGAAACACTTCTTTATTACTAAAGGGTGTTGAGCGTGGAAGAAATGTTGAGATCCCAGAGTATATATGCATTCCACACTACGAGTGCCGTATTCGCATAGGAAACCCAGATCGCCTCTCATAGTCATTTTCCCTCTTTTATGATGGTTTGGTCTAGAATCTCTACCATCGCAGCGAAATCGCAATTTTGGTCGAGAAAAGTACAAAACTTAAACCGAACCTCTTCAAGAACGGTTATTCTGGAAGGATGCAGCTGAGGGTCTAACCAGGGAGGGGTAGTCTTCTTATCTTGCAACTTTGAATGGAGACCCAGATGAATCGATAGAGTTTCGAATGCTGTTTACGAAAATGGAAATCAAAACTGCAAAATGATTCTCCTTAAAAAGTTATGGGGGCTCGAAATTTGCTTGACAGTAGT
>UZAF01018435.1:11996-31317 GCA_900617895.1 Haemonchus placei | reverse complement strand
AGGGAGAGTGATCAAAAAACTTGCATGGAAGGGGTATTTGGACGAGCTGTCCGAATGTGTGTGCCATTGATTCCAGCTGGCTACAGTAAGCTGCCTGTAAGCAGCGTGTGGGTCCCAATGCGGATGGATTAGTCTCTACAGCCTTTATATTATCGTTAGAACTCGTCCGCTTTCGATTTGTACGTCGACTAAACCGAATTTGGGCCCGTTCTAGGCCTTACCTAGGCAGTTTTTCGACCCAACACCATTTCCTGCGATGGCTTGGGTATCACAACTTTATCAAAGAGAGAAATTGAGAAACCGTTATCCATGGTGAGTTTGAATTGCACTTCTATGAATGAAGTTTGAAAAGAGGTTCACAAAATAATGTCTACAAGTTAACCACGAGTTTGAACTCGGTTCAGCATCATAGTGGCGTTTTGAATGCGTCCGTCTCCTTTATTTGAGTGTCCTGCGATGGCCAGCTGATGTGCAAGGCAGTGATTTTATCCTCTCAGGTCTCCAATATCATTTGAGTGAATCAGCGGGTCCCGTAATAATGGAAACGGCAGGTTTCCCGGGCGTGATTTGATCGAGTAAGCTCAAGTTTTATGAGAAAAATATGCGGGAATGCAAATATTTCAGCAGGTAAGTTAGTTCTCCGATTGCACTCCATCTCTCGGGCTCAGAAGCGGTCAGGTACAAAACATAAGATTGAGAGAGCATAGGAAAACAAAAAAATTATCAGCGAAACGGTCTACTAAGAACCACAATCGATTCAGCGACGCCCTTATCATTGAGAATGATTTATGTTCTACGATTGCACAACCGTCTGGAACTGTTTCGTCAATATCAGCGTCCTTAGCTATCTCGGAAAATTTTTTGCAAAATACGATACGCTCTGAAGAAAAGGAATGTTGAACCTCGTGTCCCTGAAGCGATTCACTGGACCACTCTGGTTCGTGAGAGGGACGAATGGAGATGTTACTGGCGCCCATTCGAGGAAATCGACGATTAACGGGACCACAGGTGATGATACGCCAATTTTTTTGGCTATGTAGTATACTTCTTGAAGCGGAGTTGGTGTAGTGGGACGTGGCGCAATATCACCCAGGCATGGTCACGGGTTCAAATCCTTGATCGATATCCGTCCAAGCCAACAGAGCTTCAGGGGCATTCCATCTCTCCGGGATCGATGAGTAGGTTTCAGACTCGTCTGGGAGGATAAAAGCACTGACTTGTACATCGGCTGGCCACCGTAAGTCATTGTGTAGGTCACATACGCACTCATTACGCCACTAAGATTTTGAATGGAAGTGGAATGCGGAGGGCGCATCCCTCAGACGGGATCGCTGATGCCCAAAAGTTTATTCTCTTTCCTTTAATCATTTTGCTGTATGCTTCTCGCTGAAGCATGTTAATAAACTCCTGAACTGTTAAAGCATTCAAGGGCGGTCCCGTTGTCTTTCTGTAGCTTTTATTTTAATGGGAATGGCTTTCTACTCGGTCGCTAAATTATGTGCAAGGAACTTCATCAACTTCTTGACTTCGATTTCTCTCGTTTGACGCTAGGTCTTTCTTTGTTTTGCAGACTTCCTAATTGAACCCTATAAAGACTCCATTCTCGTTAAACTTTAGCGAAGAAGAGTGGAGGCCAGGATTCAATTGAAGGACTAAAAGTCAAAATATTGCTCAGTAGTGATCTAGCATGGTAGTTAAAAACGTACCGGCAAACAAAATCAGGCGACTCGGAAGGATGCGGCACTGAAGGAAGAACTTATTAATGATTCCATTAAGAAGCTGAACCAGTTTTTTGTTGATTTTTATCCGTATCAGCTACATTGTTTCGCGAAATCCTCTCAAGGTCTCCATGGAGAAACGAATTTTCTGTTGTAATCTTCATTGAGATCTTTATTAAAGAGAAGACGTCGCTGACATCGTTGCACGATGCAAATACATCGTAACAATACACATTTGTACATCAAAATAGCACCATGTCTTGGCAATGACTCTACAGTACCTATTAACCCTACAATAATCAGATTTACTCTATGATATCTACACATTATAGTATGGAGACGCTGCTGATGTTTGCAGTTCCACTTGAGAGATTTTGTAGCGGACTTTTTTCAACCAATCGGAAAGCGGTGGTGGTGAAATAGACGGCTGGTTCTCACAGGAATCCAACTTCATTCTGAAATCGAAGTATCAGCCCATTTTCAACTGATTTTTGAAACCGAACCCTTACCTAAGTTGATGAGGAATTTGGCTATGGTACGCTGTGAGAATCGGAGCCCACATCGGATAGAGTTGACACAACAAGGCAGAATTCACTTGCTGCAGGGCTTGGATAGTATTGAGGAAGTGAAGGTTGACCATATCAGCCAGCTGAAATGGAGATGAGTTAGTTTGAAAATTTTTGAGGACTTTCATATTAGCCGGGAATGGCACGATTTCAAGAATTTCACAACCAGACAGGATCTCAATCACAGTTCAAAATGTAGAAATTTTGGCCAGGCGTTCAGACAACCTTCGTATCATTCCTTTACTCAGAAAACATCTGTGAGCAAGGGCAGGGACAACAACGTTTAGAAGTACATCGATAAAAGAACTCGTAGTCTGAGAATATGACATAATAGTTGCTTTGGTTTGGATCCTCACAAAACCATTCTATCCCTATTCGTAGAGCTACCGTTTGAACGCCAAAGGACAAAATCTTAGAATGATATACCTAATATCACCAGGGGCCAAAATATTTGTTGAGGTCCTCTACAGCAGGATCGGCATGCCTGCTAATTTTGAAAGAAAGCTCCTGTCTTCACAGAACGAGTATATAGATCGTAGTTTTTAGGAATTGAGCAAGGAGGTCTTTCTCTTCTCTTCCTTAACAATAAATCCTCCGCAGACAGCATTTTCTGTACTCGCCTCCATTCCGCTTCACGGCTTTTTGCAACATCATTTGCGCACCACTTTCAGAAATGCACCACGCGACCTTCTAGCTGCACCACCACCCACGCTGTGTCCTTGCCCAAAGCCCCTTTTTCACTCGTGAAAATTTTAGCATTCAAATAAGGTTATGCCGTGAAATAAAATATATTGTCTACAGAAGTACTGCAGAATTCGCAGGATGCTCTCTGATGCCTTCAGCTCTGTGCGTCATTCAATCCAGGCCACGTCTCATCCTCTGTTTCTTATGCACATTGCAGGATTATCTTCACTGTGTCGTTCCTTTTTTGCTGGATAAATCTTTGAGCGTTTGGGAGATTAATTCTCAGAATCCTTAGCGTGACGGCATCTTTTCTCACTACCTGCACTTTCCACCATCGAATTCTTCGCTACATTTTTATCCCCGCTCTCCTGGAAAGCTTATGGCTATGAATTATGACTGCTTGGAGAAGCTAGTGCTAGACGGGCCGGGAACTTCTCCCTTAACACGCCGTCGCGCACGCCGCACCCGCCGGATTGCGATGGAAGGTTGGAGCGCGCAATTTGTGAGGTAGGGAGTCCTTTAATTATTTGAATTGGCTGACCGCTTTCTTCAATTTCAATGCAGTCTTGATCGTCGCTTACATAGGAGGAGTCATTTTAATTAATCAAGTCTAATAAACATGATAACGAAAAAGAAACAAGAAAAAACGATCAAATCCAATAAAAAAGCAAGGCAATAAACGAAAAATATCGCGTCCTATCGATTGGCGGGGAGGCGGGGTGTGTACGGTAATTGCAGTGACATTTGCCGCATGCCGCAAGAGAGAATGCCGCGATAGGGGAGAAGTTCCGTACCCGTGCTAGACCGAACTCTTCTTTTTCGCACCAGGGGTAGCCGACGCGTATATTACTGTCCAGCAACCTTATTTCGTGTCTGCCCTCATAGCAAGGATTCAACCAAAGTTTTGTAGTAGAGCTCCTTTCTCGGCTTCTCTAGCCTTCAGCGATCGGACATTCCACTAAACAATCTAACATTCAGAGTTTCTATTCGATGTAAAAAATTATGCCTAGGTCGTTCACTCTTCGAGGTTCTCAGACACTAGCCACGGAACTGGTGCGGGGGTCCTCTACGCCTGATGACGATCTGGCATTACTACTGATTCCGTCAGAAACACGCTTTTGTGACAAGGATTCTCCAACAAATTGGGTCAGGCATCGACAACAAAACGCCCATGGACGGACCCCCAACGTAATGATACTGCTAACGAACCCACGTTCCCATGACTCCAGGATTCGCCAACATTGAATGAAAACATCTGTGGAAAGCTCCATGCAACAAAGTCTTTTCTAAACTGAACGAACCTGAGTAATGGTTCGCAAGGGGCTAGGCCACCCTCAATTCACAACTTGTTACAGGGTAGACAAGTTTCTATCACCCCAAAGCGGTGCAGAGTAGTGGTGGCTTAGGGGAATTTGATGCAATAGTGTTGTTCTTACAACGTGGTAGGAAGTTAGCAAAACACAATCGAGAAACTTACCACTTTTGAGTGGTTGAGAAGTTGAAGAATCGCAGGCGTTACTCGGGCCCAGAAATCCAACAAATGCGGAAACGCTGTTGGTGAACTAAAATTGTTTTTAAGTTTTCTTGTCATATTGAATAACTGCCATTAATGAAATACAGAAGTAATCAATTATCTTTCTTGTTAGGCTTCTATATTGGTTGCGTTTCATTTGGTGAAATCTTTTGTCTTTATATGGTATACTACCCACATGACATTCAAATCACAGATATACGCGAAGAACTGTTTCAGTCTTCCATAGAAAATAGGAGTAAGGGTTGCTCTTCAAATTGGTGAGCGTCCGTTACGCGCGTCCGTCGAAAGTAGGTCACCCCGCCCACTTCGCGCGCGGCGCACCCCACCAAGGTCTCGAGATGACATTACGGTACCATGAAGTGTGAGTGGAGCATACGATTTGCATTTGTCCATGTTATCTTCCCATTGGCTGACTGCCGTGGACCAAGCGCAAACCGTATGCCCCCCTGACAACTGCGACATTAAAACAGGTAAAGATAAAATTAACAAAAATACCGTAACAAAAACTGTTCACACAAACAAACTCATGTGTTCTAAAGAAATAGAACTACTACGTCACCCCCTAGCCGGAAATTGTGAATAGTTCAGGTTTTTCTGGAATATTCCAGAAATTTCTGTAGTATTGGACTTGTAAATATGTATATACACATCCGGCCAATCCGCTGTTGAAGCCCATTGAAAGATAATAAGTATATTGCGTTGAAACCACTTCCGAACAGTTCTGTGCACTACGTCTCGTTTCAACACTTCAACCCGGAAAAAGGTCGGATTGAAACCTTGTTATAGTTGATCGATTCACAGTCTTCCCATGGAAGTTTCAGAACTGTTGCAGGAAAAAAAATCAAATTTCCGTGAAGATTCCTGCAAAGTGCCCGCAAGCTTGTTCAGGAACAGAAAAACCTTCCAGCCTGTGACCCAGTCGCTTGACTTAGTCTTTCCATTAGGCTTAAGCAACTTCATATTTTGATTCTCACTATGAAGGAGCCTCCATCTTTCCCGCTCGCCAACATCCCATAAACTACACATGTAAGCTCTCAACATCCGAATATTCTAAACTATTGACCTTCGGATACCTCTTACTTTATAGGTCTAACACTATAGGAGATAGATTGAAATCGTCATTTCTCGGTTAGATCTAACGTTGGAACTAACTTTTTGTCATGCTGGTTTCCTCCGAATTTCATTAATTCGTTACCGAAAGAAGATTGTGTTAGTTCAAAATGGTGTTAAAGGCACTGTTAACAAAAAAGTAAGGGTACCCTTTTTTTGACGGGAATAGATAGAACTACTCTAGAATAAAGCGATAACAACGAAAAAGCGCAAAAAAAACGAGGAACAAAAAGAATTACAAAGGGACAAAAAAGAGCTGGAAAGAGGGGGTGGACGAATTTCACATTGAAAAAAACTGCGGTTAGGGAGTGTTCGAGCGAGAATGCACGAAGGCGGCGCAATGTCTGCAATACAGACAACACATTGAAATTAACGGAGTTTCTAAAATAAAAAAACATTTGCATGCAATAATCTACCCAAAATATGTTAAAATCTTCAATAAACTTACGAGAATAGTTGAAGAAAGCTACCGTGAAAAATTCATATCAAAAAAAAAAACAATAGAAATAACAAACATAAAATAGAAATAACAACCGAATACTAGCTCCTGTACGAGGCGGTCGACCAGCTGATGATTCGTGGCAATTTGCCAATCAGCGTATCGATTTTTCACCAACTTCGCTCCAGTGCGAATGTGGTGAAGGACAACTTGAACACGTAGTCAGCCTAACGAGGGGCGGAGGCCTCCCGTCCCCCACTGTTCCTGGCCTTATTGTGCCCTATCCAGCCGTTTTCCGACCTAATTCCTGCACAAATGTTATCAGAGGGGGCTTAGAATTCTAACCATGTGCATATCTTCGAAACCATTTATTCGTTGACAGTGCCTTTAAAGGAAATGTTGGCTTGAGAGTTATAACGGGTTGGTTCATTTTTTGCTTCGATTCGATGTCATACATACTTGAGGGGCTTACCAGATTCTTCACTTTATAACTGATTCTTTTGTTTGATTTTCTTTTGTGAACCTGTTTCTTTTTCTGGTATCGGCTCTCAACATATGTGTACGTCCAATCGGAACACGGTTCCTCCGATACAATCAGATAAATCCTGTTCCGATTGTTCGTACGATCGTATGCTATCAAATAGAATAAATGAAAATATAAAAGACAACTTTGCCTGATAAAATGTTGCAAAATAATAACATAAAGTAGGCAGCAATTACCTAAACACAGCGGCTCGCTCACAATAAACCGTCCATAACTGGCAAAGATGGAACGCATGAAATAGTGCGGACATATGAACAACAGACTGCTGAAACGATAGGATGGTTAGTAAGTAGAACTACTTGCACAAACCCACAAGTCCAACAGCAGACCTTGGATTGGTCAGCGAAACCAGCGAGTACGAAGTGAATATAGTCTGCCATGTGCTGACTGCATTCAATCGGAACTGGTAGACATCCGTGATTCGCATGCAAGGCTCCAAGAAGTAGCCAGGAAAGAACTCGAACGTTCGTCACGGAGTCTGCGAATGCCCCAGGAGCAGCCTGAAAAGAAAGAACTGCCAAGTGTCCGGACCATTTGCAAAGTCTGATGGTTCCTTTTCATGCGAAAAGAATGTTTTTGCGCGATAAAGTCGTAAACTTGACGATTTTTTGTGTTTAGGCCTCCATCTTGGACCTGAGGAGGCACGGTAAACGATGGATATGTCAGCCGTCTGTATTCCAGTGCTGCTGGCTAGAGGTTCCTAGCCAAAATTATATAAAAGATCTGTCAGTGAACAAACCTGTGTAACACTCGGTGGACTCATAAGCCACGGGATGAATCGAATCACAGTACGACAGTCGCGAGCATTCGAGCGACTCATTTCGACAGCTATGGCTTCAGCAAGTTTTACCTTCAAGTCACCTCCAACTGAATCGGAATTCGTTTCTTTCTGAAATGCTTTCTTCATTCCACTGTGGATATCGAGTAATGAACAGCTGTACAATAACATCCGTTGCCACAGAAATCACCTTTAGTTTAGCCAAAACGTGTAGATCGGCGATAAAATCAAGAATTTCGAACAGGAACGGCCTGACGGCCTCTGATGCGGCTGTATTGAACTGGTCGTCTTGTATGTTCATTTCGATGTCTGAAAAAGTCACAGTAAACTCAGTTCCTTGGAGAAAAATCTCCAATTGACCTTCCCCAGCGTCTTGAAGGATAAGATTTGCTATGGTTATGAAGTTCGTTTCGTGCATAGGACATTTGAATTTGATGGCCTGAATCATTTCTGCGACAACAGCACGGGAAACGCTTTGCTTGTCTCGTTCCTAAAATAAACTACCTAATTGCAGCTAGTCCAAGTAGGTAGTAGTAAATTCGAAAACTTGGGAGACAGATAGAAGCAAAAAAATTGTCATAGTTTAGAGCGCTTCAGCTGAGTTGTTGTCTTTTGGCGTCAGCCAGCTCGGAACTCGATCAATCACGGAATGTTAACGTACCCGAATCAGAGCTCTATTGCAGGCAGTACATATTGTCAGAAGGCTTTCGAGCTTCACAGGACACTCATGTAGACCCTCTGCAAGCCATTTGCAAAACGAGTCCACTAACGAGACGGCTGACTGGAAACGAACGCAATCAGGTCAATTATGAGTTAAGTAAAAAGTTGCATCTTCGAGATGTAGGCAACACCACCAGCAACGTACACCTCCCCCGTGTGAACAAAAAAAAAATGTTAACGCAGGCTAATGTTGGAATTGCGGGGAACCCAGACAAATGCATGCGCACCGCTGTTCCATCGGAGTGGTTGATTTGGTAGAGGTACATGTGGCAGGGTGGGAACACTGACGGAAAGTGGCACGACTGGACTTTGTCTACAAGGAGCGAAGCTTGCGCGAAAGTGTTGATTGGGATTTAGGGGTTCAATTTAAGGAGCTTTGCGGGCTGCACGATAAAGATACCGATGGCAGGTGGTAGAGAAAGACTGAACTGTATTCCGCCCATGGGGACTGTAGTGGGTATGGATGGGACTCAGGGGGAAATTAGCGTCGTCGGAGTAAAAATCTGCAGTCAATTGGAGTAAGTGGGAAATGAACTAAGTTGCTTGAACACACAGGTCGAGCTGAACTTCACTTACGGTGGGCGGTGTGCGCATGGGGTGTGTCCGTGCGTGTTACGCTAGAAGTTGGCAAACTCCGTTCTCTCGAAAGCGGCCAAATTTGAAAGGATGCAAGGTAGGAGTTAGGAGGGATGCAGGTTCAACAGGAAAAGGATTGGAGACCGGCGTGAAGCGGCAATCAGACCGGTATCTCACGATCGGAAATTGAAGGGTTACATTAGGTCATGAAACCAGTAAGACTACTTTCCTGAACGTAACTGCTACCTCTCCTACACAACTCAACGAAAAGCGACGGTGACTGTTGAAAAGATTCAACAACACAAAAGGAAACGCCAACCTTGAATGCGCTGAAATTCTGTACTTTCAGCACGTGGCTCATTACGACAATAGCGCTTTCCACTTCGGATCGTGTTGGCTTTGCGGCACCCTCCACCGAGATCTGAAAATGGGATCACGTACTTCGCAGGCAGAGAACCAGAGTAGCCATAACAGTAATCGCATACCTGCGTATGATATCTTCTAAAGAATGACTCCATGTGAGCGATCGCCGTACTCCAGTGGTTGATATAGGCGTCGAAAGGCACTTCAACAATGTATGCAGCTAAGTTACGCATAGTTGTCGACAGATGCGGTAGCCAGTTTTCAGAGAGATCCTGAAAGTGTGGGCATTACGAGTTGAAAAGACATTTGACTAAGCTGAAAATTACTTCGAAGAGTAGTTGAATGAAGTAGACAGGTGAGAGTTCTTGGAAGTCCGCCAGAGAAATTGAGACGACCTTCCAAAAGGAATCCCTACGAGGGAGAGGTGTGTCAAAGAGTTGCATACAGATACCGGACGATGATAGCTGCAAATAATTTTTCATACAGAAGTTTTTTTTATAATGTTGACGTTCATTTTGTTTAAAGTTCAATGATCTTGCTTTTGGGGAAACTTTTTTATGAAGGGGTCGTGGCCACTGTAGGCGCTGCTTTCGTTGAGATCTACTAACATCTCCACCGTCAAGAAAGTAGAATCAGAACTTCGAAAAAAGGAATTTGCTCTCCCTTGGCAGTCGAATATCTTGGGTTCGATATAACTGCATAAAAACCGCTACATCTGAGGAAATGTCCCAACCCTCTGAACAGATGGATAGGGAAGCCTTGCCCTTTTTGTATTTCTTCAGCCTTTAACCCAAGTAGTTCTCTAGTTGAATCTCCAACAACAACAATTTCGACATACATAACACGTAGCCTTTCCCTATGATCAATCTCATCGTTACCATACCTGATGAAGGGTCACCCGGAGCATTTGTTTAGCGACGCTACGGCAATTTCCCGGAACGAACATATCCGAGTCGTGCCATGGATATATTGGGTGATCAATAAGGCTGAAATTGTGGTGAACATTAATCCTTTACGTTTTCAGGCAACCATAGGCATTTTGAGTGACCCAAAAGTTCCGCATACTGACCATACTGACTTACCGAGTCACAGTATGAAGGAGGGAGAAGAGAATCGGTGCAGCCATCACGGGTTCCCGATGTAGGAAAGTCTCGACAGCGATCAGACACAGAGAAATAGTCTCCTCATCAAACGACGTCAGGCTTTCATTACAGTGATCGCATCGTAGTTCCACACTGAAACACTTATGAAGTCCACTCTTTTGTTTTGATGGACCCGACGTAACTTTTTCCCCCGGGTGCCATTTTTCAATTGGGGATATAGAATTTGATTGGGGCTCTGCGGATCTGTCCCTCGGCCATTTCGGGCACAGGTCGATGATAGATTGAACTACAAGATACGGCAACAGCCGCTACGGCAGGCCCCAACTCGATAAGATAGCACCTCCATAGTAGTTCAAGCGTCTCCTTTTCAATGGAAACAATTTCCGGATAGTCCATTTGGGCCCAAAAAGCAGCACTCAGCCACCGCAAATAGTCAAACGTACTTTTCCACTGGTTTGCGCTGCTTTCGTGGCTCCTTCCTTCGTATCGCTTCACTCCTACGCATCGGACGCGGTTCCACGATGGTTGGATGCATAGCACCTTCACCTTCATGTTCCTCAAAAGGAGAAAATGTTATCAGCTAGAGGACCAATCTATAGAGATCACCCATGAAATGCGTTACCTGTATTGTTGTGACGGTGAGACTCTCAGGTCTGATCATTCCTTTAGGTGATTCCGACTCCTCGTCACTGATGTCGTCCCAAGTAGCTATGTCAGTCGGATGGTCCGTTTCACAACAGACATGTGCTTGTGCTGGAGATGGAAATATATTTAAGACTAAATATTGTAGTTCACAGCAAAACGATGGTAATAGGAGATGAGACCTTCGAAAAGCCAATTTTATTTAGAAGTGATCTTGGAAAATCCTTATGAAATATGCTTCCTGTGTCTAACTAGTTTCCAGGTCCTACATCTCGCATTTACCATCGTAACCACCGTAGTCACTCTTCTTTACGACAGCTATGGACAAAATAACGTTACGACTTGTGACCCTCGAGTGTAAAAAGCCCCACTGGGCTACTTCGTCTCGGAACAGGGACGAATGGAGACGTTACGAGCGATCGCCAGAAGAAATCAGTGATCACCGCGACGACAGAACAGGTGTTTAGCCCCACCTATACCATATAGATAAGTTCTGTAGCTGTGGGCTAAACCTACCCATACTAACAGGTTCACTCACATTACTTTCTACTGGCGGTAGTATGGCAACACTGCCTCAGAAATGTCTGCTATCACAAACTACTTATTATCATTCCATTTATTATAACTACTTCATTGGCTGCTTTCATAGTCCACGATTTGGCGAGCGACCAGTCGCGCAACCGGTCGAGGAAGCGGCGCCAGCCACGGCGCCGCCGAGCAATCGGTCGCGCGACTGGTAGCTCGCCAAATCGTGGACTAGGAAAGCAGCAATTGTCTTGAACATCGCAAAATACATGAAAAATAGTTTCTAAAGTTCGGGTAGGATGAACTGTTGACCAATCAAAATTTAGGGATGACAGACTTTAGTTGACTAGGATAACAGAATCAAGTCTTCCAACAGAAGTCTTCTAACATCCAGGCGATATACCACTTGGTGTTCTATTAAATCATCCATTCCGACTTCATGGAGTTCAAATGTCTGGTCGTGTACCGGGTATAGATTTTGGTCCCTTAGGTGTGATAAGAGGGGAGAGGGGACTTACTCAGCTCTGTCTGCTTAAAATGGAGACTAGACGTATAATAAACCCTTTCTATGCTTTATAACCTCAGACGGTCTGTTTCCATAATTCTTCATAGAGTGAGTAGAAATTAGGGTTACCTCCAAAATCCCAAGATGTAAATATTTAGGTGTTCTAGTTGGTCAGGTGAGCTAGTCGATCGAAGACGGTTAGGGATGGATTTTAGCAGACTAGTTAATAGTATGTGTTCCTTTAATTTTGGGCCATTATCTCAGAGTCACTAGCGGCCGTCAAAGCCGTCGAAAGCGGTACGAACCTTGCAGAGTCTTGGAAACGATGTTGATCAGTCGCATGACGCCATCACTAATGGGCACTTGGTCGAATCGGTACTGAAAACAGTCAATCAACAAGGAGCAGATGCAGCTCATTTTACTAAGCAATAGGATCTCATCAACGACTCAGACATAGAAGCTGTTTAGACCAGCTTTTGGTGACGGGTTTGGCGAGAAATAGGTTACTAGCCATTTACAGCAATGTTGTTGTAACTCGCAAAAACTTTCATTTCGATGGAACAGTATAGTAGTTCATGTCATCCAAAAGTGCGAAAGCTCTTTTCATAATAAAATGAGCTGCAAAAGGACAATTAGCTATTATTCCAGTGTTCAGTCACGTAAGCTCCATTGCTCTCAGCGAACGGTTCCCAGCGTCCAGTTAGCATCTCGGCACTGAGCAGCTCCTTTTCCTCAACAGACGCGGACACGATGCTGCTCAAGTTCCGGCTGGATGTTATAGATCAAAACAGCAAGGATCGCACGGCTGTAATTTGGGTGGGTGAGAAGGTTGAATTCAGATTTCGGTACCTTTTTTTAAGAAGCTGCCGCTCAATTCAAGCTGCGAGAGGCTTGACTTGGTTATAAGCGACAGTGGGTCCCTTTGTAATTTTGTAGTGCCATCTGGTTGTCGCTAATATCGGCGAGAAACTGTTATCACACTTCAATTTTGTCGATTTTTCTTACGAAAAGAGCCGCTGAAACACCCTAGAAGCCTGTAGCCATGATGGGTGTCCGTTTGGAACCACGTGACTCCGCATGAGTCAATCTGGCGGCTCTTCATCCACATCTCAGGGTGCAAACACATCCATGTATTGTTTACAGTCCATAACCGTTTCGAAACTGGCGGCCGACTCCGGTGGCGGAGAAGATTGTCACTGCGGGCATCAATTGGTGTTGAACTTCTGCTTCTGTAAGAAAGTGAGATACCTGAAAACACATACATCCCTCCGCCCGTCTTCAATCTTTTGGACATGATCGAGTAAGGTCACAGCTGAGACGCAGAAAAGTTCGGCAATGGTCTAGTCTCTGCACTCCGCTATTTAACGGGACTGATTTCATCTTTCCGCTTTTCCTGGATAGACCGAAAATTGTGAACAACACCTCAACTTTTTCCTTCGTTCTTCCTTCCTCGGATATTAACACCGATTCCTCGACATTATGCCTGAAGGATGCCGTCCCTTGTATGTGGTGAATCTGAGTGACGGTTCTCCCCTCTACGACGCCACAATTGAAAATTTTGCGGTGATTCCGGCCCCTCCCCCTCCTTTCAGTTTTTCCATATCTTCTTCTAAAGCCATGATGACGAAACTCGGCAGTGACGTAACCAACTGCATTAGCTTCCGATCAAAACAATCAGATAGGACAAGCATCTTTTCATCTAACATTGTCCCTCAAATGTTTACGCACTTTCGAATGGCATCTTTCATAGTCCACGTCCGGTCGCTAGCGACTGGTCGCTCGACTGTTCGCTCGACTGATCGCGCGGGACCGTCCACGGCGGCACCTATAACTAGCGCGGCCTCCTCGACCGGTCGAGCGACCAATCGCGCGACTGGTCGCGCGACCGGTCGTGGACTATGAAAGATGCCAATGAGATTACCCAAAAAAGAAAGCATAATGACCACACCCAAACCTTGTAAAGAATAAGAATCAGTGAATTCAGCCAGAGGTGGCGAGAGTGCTGTGACAGCAACCTCAACGAGTAATTGTTTTGGTGCTGATCGCTGGCCAACTTTTGTGGAGACGGTAGGTGGAGTAACAGTTGAACAACGGTCGGCAGCAGTTGATTACCTGAGTGATAATCATTAAGGCTCAGGTTACTGGACCTTATGGCAAGGCCATGAAGTATACATATACTAGGCTAATAACAATGTAGTAGAAATTACCAATGCACAGATTACAATCAAGTATTTCGGGTAAACCGCAAAGAAAAGCATTGCAGACTGCAGATTTCCTGAAACAGCCACCATCAGGATTTCTTCTCAAATGCCCTGATCATTCCCATTACCTACCGTAATCTAGCAGGTGGAATAGTGAAGCACTTTTCGGTGTTGCTGAAACCGAGCAAGGTATTGAAGTGACGAAAGAGTAGTGACTGTTTTTTGGCGTTTGCTTTCTCATCAGTTGGCGTCGAATTTTTGTTACTGAAAGATTTTTGATCTCTAGAAAAGTTCATGAGCAAATAGCATAATTTGTCCTCACCTTAAAAATGAGACAAAGAGCGAAATCACCAGGTATACTGTATGCCGTTCTGGATTTTCGATGTCAACAACACGATTAAAGAGGAGGCAAAGATTGCTCTCCTCATCGGTGAATTCCCGTAGACGACCGTATGGGCCTTTAAAGTGTAAATTTACAACCAATTTAAAGGTTCCCAACTTCGTAGAGTCGAGTCTTCCGTTATATGAAGGAGAGATTCTTTGGGATATGTTAGATGAGCCAGTTTGCACTGCTGCGCCAAATCAGCAATGAGCAGTAAGGGATTTAGTCCAGGCGATACTGAGAACTATGTATGTCTATGGAACGGGTCTTTACAAGAGCTATTGATTTCTGTAAGATTTGTGTAGGAGTTTTCTTGAGTTGGGCCTTTCTTAAAGGTATTTCCTGCGTTATAAGGATTTATGGCTTTAGGGCTGGATTAGGAGAGAACAACCGAGTGCTCTCTGCGGAAAAAGTTGCTTGATGACAACTAACGGATAATTTTGGTATATGCTGTGCAACAGGTTTCCCATTTCCACGCCTTGGTTTTCCGCCTTAAACAGTCTCTGTTCATGGAATCATGGCAATGGTCACATTATTTTTGAAAAGTTGGGATTTTCTCCCAAAATGTCTCTCGAACCCACTCATAGCTCGTAGTTACCATGGATGGCTTCACTATTTGTAGAACCAGAGCAATCGTTCGAGTCGAGTTCAAACTATAGCTACAGTAATACTTCAGCTGATTTGAAGTCCCTGCTTCCCTGCTTAAGTTGTCTCCAATATTATTTACAATATTATAGCTACTTGCTGTAGGGTTAGCCATTGGCAGCCTTAGGCTTCGAGTTTTGGAAAGACCAAGCCTTAAACAATTACACGCGTAGAAGTGAATAAAAATGGTAAAGTCACATCACCTTTGTGAAGGGAAGAGCCTTACTCATTGATGGAATGTGTTCCCAGGAATTACCAAAAACGAGTATCGAAAACGTGCAAAATCACTCTGCACTATCTTCCAGCCTAGATTCGAATAGCTGCTTTAGTGCTTGCAAAGGTACAGCTGATACAGCTCAAAACTGAGCCGCATTACTATGAACCCTGCCTTTGGAGTTCTCGAAGTTGACTCAGTGGGCGTCCTACGAATAATGCGAGCAGAGATTCTTACCTGGAGTAGGTCGTCCAAGTAAAAGGCGTAAGTAGCTTCAGTATTTCGGATTGTGCTCATTGCTGACCTAACGTCACAGGCACAGTATATTAATAGTAAAGTAAACAGTAAAGGTAATGTTTAGACAGAAAAGGAAGGAGTCACAGAAACAGAATAGTAAGAAGGTTTTTCCACGAGAACTCTCCAGGTTTCGTACTACGTAGGAGAAATACGATAGATTGACATAGAGAAGAAATTCGTCGAGTTTATCGTAGAAGAACCAAATAATAGAATAGTTTTGAAATAGAGAAGCACTCATACCGGCAGAATAGGTTGGCGAAGTGACCGAAGGAGACAGCGCATCCGAATCTGCTGCAAGCAAAGAATCAGAAACTACATCATACTGAAAACAGCCACTGGTGAACGGCAAGAGAAGATCGCGGATGACAGGAGGAGTGCCATGGCCGCTGAGTGGCTGCCGCTCACCAATGGATCGAAGACAAAGTGACCGATAGAAACATTCATGTAAAAATGTTTGTAATGCAAAAAGAGTGACTGAATGAGAAAAGCTAAAAAGAGGGGAGAAGCTGCTAAGGAGTGAGTAGAAAACATGCTGTGTTGAAATCATGCAACAAGCGGTGAATATCCATCCGCTAAGGCGGAGCTGAACACAAGCGAACTTGGGTCGCGACTGGAAAGCCCAGACAGCTCCGCCTTTGCGAATTACTCATGCTTATTTTCCATGACATACTACGTGGCGCTGAAGCGGCAATGAAGGAGACCAGCGATGCGGCGCCAACGGTGATGTCGGCAGCCATCTGGCGCCAACGATTCACCACCTTCACCATCGTGACGACTCGCAGTATCTTGACACGACAGCTGAGCGCTGCCTCGGAGAGCCGACCACGCCGGCGCCAGCGTGGCACTTTCGCCAAGCATAAAGCTGAGGGAAGAACAATCAGATTTTAGTACACTGAAAACGTCTACGAAAGCTATCAGGGATGAAGGTCGACAAGAGGAGATGACTTGTTACCCTCGCAGGTGACCGATCGCTATGCTGAAAGGGCTTGCACCGAAAGCGTTTGCGAAAGGTTGTATAACCTGCATGTGGTGAATTAGCTTAAACTCAAAAGTTGTCTTATAAAAGTGGTCTCTGTGACAACGACGTTCTTTAACGAAGACTGAGACAGTGAACTGTGGAGAATATGCGGATTAAAGGCACAGTTCACGATAATTTTGAGGCACCCTTTCCAATTCGAAAAGTGGAAGTATTGGATGGGTATAGTATGAATAGCGAAGAACGAACCGAGAAAATTAGCCTATTTTGCGTAAAATAGAACACCTCAAAGATAGAGGTAAAGAGGTTGGACGAGATTACCGCGACGGAATCGACGTGGGAGTGTATTTGGACGACAATTCATTTGTCGCAACTGCGCAAAGAGCTAGCTCATCAGCCCTCGACTGTTCAGAATTGCCTTTCGCTGTCCTCATGGGCCATGACAAGTTGTTCGAACCTCCCACATGGGTTCCTTGTTAAGGGTGTAGTCTCTACAATGCCGTTGAAACTTGTCCGCGCATATACACGGTATAATTTTTGAGCCTCTATTCTAGGCCTTTTTCCGACCTTACAGCACCACACATGTTATAAGAGGGGGCCGCAGATTTTTTCTAGCGGGATATGTCTTGAACCATTTTTGCCTTGTGCCTTTGAAATCCGAACTGAGTTAGACGAAGGATTTAGTTCCCAGAAGGTATTATTTGTTTGCTCCCACCGAAAAGTTCAGTATGGCCCTTGAGCAAAGTGGCCAGGATCAATCACTAGTAGGATATAGAGCCTTCTCCCGTGTCAACCTCAACCCTGTTTGACGGAAGTTAAACTTAAATAAAGTTAATGATTCACAGCTAAACAGAAGGAAACAGCGTAAAATGTATTCTTTCAGTGTTCGCTTTACAGCGACAAATCACCGCGTCTTCTATCCATGCGTTGCATCCAAGACGGACGTGTACATATGACATCAACTAACCGATTAGATTAGAAATCTCTAAAGTTAGAAAAANAAAAATAGCACAATGGAAGAAAGCAGCACACTAAAGCTGAAACGATATCGTACTTTTAAGAAATGCTGAAAGATGATTGGGGTGAATTTGAATTCTGTAAACGAGGACCAATCAAACGTACCGGGTGGGTCAGATGGCTGATAGCAGAGCTGATGCTTGAGAGCATTGTATTCCCGCAGATATTTGGCAATGGATTTGGCTGTACTAGCGTCTTCGATAGCCTAAAAGAGCTTGGGAATCACACGAGAAGTACAGTTTCTAGTGCTCGTTTTATAGTCTTGATGTGATTTATTTCACATTCGGAAGCGGATGTTTATGTTTAGCTAGACTATGATATTACCGACTTTCAATGTTTATATGTTAGTATGCTCTCTGAATTCTGCAACTGGATATCACCTCCCCAGTCTCTTCTACATACTTACTCCTACTAAAATAATCCAAATGGGCTCAGAAACCAGTTCTCGCCCAGTATTCAGTCTGAGTAAGACCAAATCGGAAGAAAACCTTTTTTACAAGTAGGAATTCTTGTGAATGCAATGACGGAACTCTTTTAAGGTAGAGCCTCATGAAGAAAGAAAACCGTGTTCACCGTGGAGTGGTTGCAGAACGAGAACATTTCCCCCGTCTAATGAGAGCATGCGGCGGAGGTGGTGTTAGTGGCGCACTTCACACACACACACATGGTCCCATGTTCCCGGATCGATATCCGCCCAGACCAATAAGCCGTAAATAAGTCGGTGAATTGGTACCAGACACAACTGGAAGGATGAAAGCGCTGACTTGTACATCGGTTGGTCACCGCAAGTCATTGTATAGGCCACATGCGCATTCAATACTCCACTACGATTCTGAATGTAAGTCGAATGCGGGGCGCATCCCTCTGACGGGATTGATTAATGCTCTAAGACTTTATTTTTTTATGAGAGCATGTGAACAGGCTCCACAAGCAATGGTTTAGCTGGATGATGGCAAAAAGAGTTTGTGCAAGCAATGGCACTATCACATTAATAAGGCGAAAGACGAAAAAGGGGTAGAGGTCTGGAGTGAGCTTTAAGACCTCAATTTTTCTTCAAAAATTAGCGAGGTAGAAAGAAAGGGGTGAACACTGGTTGTAGTTATTGGGTTGCCCGAAAAGTTTCCGCCGATTTTTGATACCTCGGATTTATCAACCGTTGTACAGAAGATCAAGGATCCAACCTAATAAAGTTACATGTTTTTTGAAAGAGTAGATCCTCCTCTATATTTCTATTGAAATTCTGTCAACATTTGTCGAAGTTTGACTGTGCGCCATTCGTATGGACATGGAGAGCCACTGTGCGCATCTTCGGCATCTGAAGTATTTCTTCTACCGCAAGGCCTAGAATGCGGCTCAAGCCGCATGAGAGATATATGACGTTTGAGTAGGCCATGCCCTAGAGGAACGTACAGTGCATGACTAGTTTGCGGAATCCAAACAGAGTGAATTTGCTTTCGAAAACCGGCAGCCCTTGGGGAGACTATCATCTGTTTAAACGACCAATTCAAAATGTTAACGGAAGAGAATCGGCACATCACTGCCCGTGGAGTAGGACAAGGGTTGATGTTTCGAAATCAACCATCTATGGTCATCTGCAGACATTTGGTTTTGTAAAGCGCCTTGATGTTTAGATATCTCGTGAAAGGAGCGAGCGCAATGCGATGGACCGCGCCTCCATGTGCGACTCGTTGCTCGAACGAAATGAAAATGAGACGTTTCTAAAACGCATGAGCACGAGGGACGAAAATCGGATTGTGTACAGCAATGAGGAGCGGAAACGAT